>APFE031416726.1:3117-69638 GCA_000404065.3 Pinus taeda | reverse complement strand
GCTAGAGCTTTCAGGTTCCTTACTAGGTGTTTGCATTTTCTTTCCTCGGGGCATCAGTTGCCGATAATAATGCTCTACTATGCCCTTTGAATTCCTTCAAAATAAATTTTCAAACCAAGCTTAAGCAAAAATTTAAGAAAATCTACACACCTTTTTTCACTTTGTAGGAGCTCGATATTGCCTCTGATGTATCTCTGTACTTTCCAATCATCTAATTCTAAATTTGTGACCTGTAGTATCCCTCTGTGTCCTCTTTCCAATGCCACAAGTCTAACCCAAATTGGATTCTCCAAGGAAGAGTTATGTGAAATCTCCCACAGTGACTTGATTATAGCCTAGTTCAGTAGAGCGAACTTGTACGACGTGCCACGAGTCACTGTTTCTACCTTTGGATCTAAAAAATGCATACAAGAAACTACAGTCCGTCCTCTTTCGGAACCTTCTTACAAAATTTCAATCCAATCCCCAGAGAGAAAGTTATGACGACTTTCCCCAGGTCACCTGTTTGGAATGTAATTCATGAGTCTACAAAAAGACCAACTTCCTCATATGATATCTCCGAAAATATAGTGTGAAAATCTTTGAAATTCGGACCAAGATTCAGAGACATTTCTTCTCAAATGGGTTTTTTTTGCGACTTCTGAAACCTCACAGAAAAAGAGCTATAGCGAAAATTCCACGATGACCTGTTTGGAGCAGCGAAACCCTAGAATCCAAAGCTCTGATACCAAATGTTATGAAACCAACTCAAGAAAAGATAGAAAAGATAGATCAACGCCTTAGAATTCAGCCTTTTCGAGGGGGAAACCTCCTTTACATACATAAGATTTAACAATCTTGATGATTTAAATGACAAACCTTCCTCTATATATAGAGTCTAAGGATCACTAATATAATTCCGACTTACATAATAAATAAGCCACAAAATAACAATAGAGGGATTTCTATGGGGCACAGTAATAACAATATGGGGGCAATAGGGGCACAACAATATTAATAAGGGGTATAACTACAATAGTAATGGGGTAATCACTAGTATTATAAGGACCCAACATAAAATATTTTTGAAAGGCCTCCTTGCACATTACAACACCAGCCTTTAAAAGCTGCTGAGAATCATAATAAAGCCAAGGACGAAACAAATGTCAAAGCCAATCATGCTATCCTTGTTCATGTTGACCCCATTCAGCAAATCCTTGTACATACTCTTGTGCCTCGTAAAGTTCCTGATAGGTATAAGCCTCTTGTGTTGCCTCCCGTGCTTAATCCTCTGCCCAAAAATCATCCTGATTATCTTCCAAGATTTGATGGAGAGAATGGTATCACTACCCAAAAGCATGTCCAAGCCTTTGAATACTATCTTAATATATTTGAAGTGGAGGATGAAGATGTTAGTATCAGGCTATTTGCCCTTTCTTTGAAAAGCGAACTTAGGACTTGATTTAAAGCATTGCCTGAGGCTAGCATCTCTAATCTTCAGCAGTTTTCCAAACTATTCCTTGATAGATGGATGATCAAACTTAATTTCCTCTTGCTCATTGGAGAATATAACCAGTTAAAAAGAAGTCCAAGTGAATCTATTCAGCAATTTCATGATCGATTCAATCAAGTTTATCATTCTCTGCCTTTGAATATTAGACCTCCCCCTGATTTAGCTCTAGTGCATTATCCAAGAGCTTTTGACCCAGAAATAGAATTATGTTTAAGAGAAAGGAGCCCCCCCACTATGAAACAAATGCAGGGCATGGCAGTGGACATAGAGACAAATCTGAAAATCAGGGAGGAAAACCGCAAAGCAGAGCAAGAAGAAAGACTTCATGGTTGGCTACAAAGGTCAGAGGAAATGATCACAATGAAAGTGGAATGTTTAGAGCACCTGAACACATCTGTTTTGCAAGAGGAAAGTAAAGACATTCTTGAAACAACCTGCCACAAAATAGATGACATATTCGTACAGCCATACATGATGGAGCAATCTCCCGATATACTACATGAACATAACATCTTCTCTTCTTTCAACTGCTTGCCAAAATACGATGAGTATGATGATGATGATGAGCCTAATGACCAAATCAGCCTTGCAGAGGAGTCAGAACCTACTTTGGCAGAAAGCAAAATTCAGGGTCAGCGGCCCAAAATCAATGAGAAACATGCCTATCTCAGCTATGAAGTAAAGGAGGAAAACGTAGAAAATTTTCAATTCAGCAAAGGAACTTTACCATTTTGTTTCAAATCTTTTCAATTTATTAAGGAGAACTATCATACAGTTAATAAGCAAATATCAGCAAGTGTTGATATTGATCATCTAGAGGAGAGTCAAATCAGTGTTCAAAATATATTGCCTCTAGCTTTGCAGACCCAAAGAGCCATCAAATATCAGATTGAGGAAGACTTAGAAGCAGCAGCATGTGATCAAGTGATCCAAGTGGATCCCCTGCCTCTTTGTGTTTAGCCATCTAAGGTTTTCGAAGAAAAAGAGAAGCAGCCTGCACAAATCAGTCAAGGGCCAGATGAGCGTGCTTCTAACAAATTGCAAATATCAGTTCAAGTTTTATATGATTCATGTACTAACAGGGGGTATGATGAAGTAAAGAGGTGTTCTTCTCCACTAACAGGCTGTGTGCCCCAATATCAAATTTTTGATGATATCTCTACTCCAAGGCATGACAGTGATCCCAAACTTTTGTACAGTTCTTTAATTCAGTCCGGAAATAATGTATATATACTGCAGGACCTTTTGTACAATTTCTTGTTTCAGCAAAGAAGGTCAGCAGTTTCCTGGTCTTCTCAAAGATTAGCAAAGCCATATCATATTTCAAGATCTCAGTTTTTCTCGCCAGCAAACAAAGGCAGCAATGCTCGTTCATGTTTATAATGCTTAAATGGCTGCACTGGTTATTTCATCTCACCTAACAGCAAAATAAGTACTGGTTAGAGTAGGTAGGTAGGATTTCAGTTTTCTATTTGGACATCAAGCTTGCTGTAGTTGAAGCCCGAAGTGAAGGCCATAAGCTCTTCAAGCTCTGTTGTCATGTTCATAAATAAAGCAACCAGCAAAGGAAAGTTTTCAGAGTACGGCAACAAGGGAAGATCAAGGCATTCTGACTTGCTATTCTTGGCCTTTCACAAGGAAAGGTCATCCCCAAGTGGAGCCACTTTTAGCCTCCTACTCATAGCAAGTACTCATCTTCCATGACTAACATGTTTACATGCTAAATATGTCATGCTCTGCAAGCTGCAATGTTCCATATTTAACACTCAGGCCAAAGAAGTGTCCATGAGAGTCTGCCAGCCTAAGTGCCTCTGCTGTATTCCAATTTTGAGGAGTTATTCCATTTTTGAAGAATTTTCAGTTAAAAAGGAGGTCCAAACAGCTTAATCTTGGTCTCCCTAGGTTTCATTTTCCTGTTGTAGAATATAGAGAATCATTATCTATCCAAACAGCTTAATCTGGGCAGGTTCTTAGATAGGTAGAGAAGCAAGGTTGCTCAACAGCTTAATCTGAGCCCCTAGATGGAATAAGTGTAGATGTAGGTAGGAGGATAGTAAATAAAAGAAAAAGTTGAAAAGATTGGGTTTACTAGTTCAAGTTCACCCAAACGAAAAGAAGAAAAAATGCTAGGTAAAGTAGGCTGGGTAAGTAGTTTTGTGGTTGCAGAAATCAAGCTATGTGATCCATTGCATATTTTCAAGTGTCATATCTATCCAGATCACAGTTTTGTGGCACTGTCTCATGTTGATCAGATTAGGCAAGGCATCTCTAACTCCCCTTTCTTCTTATTTCCCAAATCATTTACTAACATCCCCTTGAGGACTTTGGGATTTTCCCAACCAGTCCAGTTTTCACTCCATCCTAGTTAAAAAACTAAGTCGACACCTAAGTTGGCTTAGTGAAAAGAAGCCACATTTCTTGTGTAAAAATAATCTTTGCACAAATTCATCATTCCCCTTACATTTCCATTTCACCAAGTCATACTAACTCCTAACTTTATTATTTAGCTCCCCAAGTCATTCCCCTATCCCCTACTATGTGAAAACTATATAAAAAATCCAAAAATATTAAATATCCCACCCCATGGAAACTATAGCCTAATAAATAAAAGTCCGGGAAATACTAGGTCTATTTTTGGCCTTAGTATTAGCCCTTCCATGCTCATTTCACTTGGGATTTATTTAAATCTCTCGTTAAATAAATAACCATGCTAAAACCCTCCCCTGCACACCACTCCCCGCGCATGCATAACCTTTAGATTTCATTGATATTTGGTCAATGAATAACCATGACCCCAAGCACGCATTTAACCCGCAAAACCTAAAGTCTAAAACCCACCCACCGCCGCAAATAATCAAATGTTTATCGCGCGCTCTTTTTATTTAAAACCCGCTCATCTTCCCCTCCTATCCACCGTTGGATCGTCTCTCCTAGATCCGACGACCCTCATGCATATCGGGCGCCCTTACATGACGACACAATAGTGCCCGATGGTCGACAATTTAATCGTTGTACATCAGGACACTTGTCAGCTTTTCATTGCGTCGAGCCGCCCCTGACAGATACCGCCCCCGTACCAAAAGCGGTCTGATGCAAACCGCTTACCGCCCTCCGCTGTTGCCGCTTCGCCGCATGACGATGCTGCCACCTCACCTCCCACTATGCTGCACCCTGCTGCATCACCCTGCCACGTCACCCTGCCATGTCACCCTGCTAATGTCATCATTCGTACTGGGTCCCACTGCTGACGTCACCCGCCGAAAGGAAAGCACGAAATCGAGGCTTCAGAAGTCCATAATCAAATTTTGATGTAGTTTTCAATGCGCATCGCTACGAAAAATAGGCCAAAATGGGGAATCTTTTTTCTCAGCGACTGTTTTTACTGCGAAAGGGTAGAAAAGGGCCGATTTAACAATTTTTAGCCTGTTAGAGGAAAGAAGAGGCCTAGATTCAATCAAAGAGGATCAATGGAGTGGCAGAGAGTATCAGATCGACCATATCAGAGCCAGGAAAGCATTAAAGACCATCCAAACAAAGTCAATGAATACCAGAACAGAGTCACAGGCCATTAAAACCGAATCATAACAGATTTAATGGGAATCAAAGTCACCTAAGAGCAGCAGAACCGACTAAGAGGTGCAGATAAGAAGTGAAAGGCGCAGTAGTTGTAGATTGGACAAGCAGAGCTGCCAGAGGATGACCGATAGCCTCATTTTGAAACAGCTACCCCCAGCGTAGCATTAGATAGATATTTTCATTACTTATAAGACAAGTTAGGTTAACTGCATTTATTTTCCTAAAAAAGATCTTCTAGCATATCTTTGTTGTAGATATTTTGCCTATAAATACAGCCCTGAACAATGTAATAAGGGTTGGTGGGTTGTTTGGTTGATCTCTCAATTTGAGAGCTGCACTGTAAATACTAAGAACTTCTATAATCAAAGATTGTTGGAATGCTTGCCTCTGAACTAGCTGGATATGTTTAATGGCAGAAGAAATTGGTATGGAATTCTCGTGCTTGCTCATGGTTCAATATGTGTTCCTCCCTTCATTTATCAGTTTATACATAGTTGTACCAAATATATATCATAATCTAAGTTGCAGGAAAAAAGAATAGTCCAAAATTGGTTTTCATGCCCTCTGTGCTCAATTCTTGTAACTTTCCATGTTTTCCTCGAATCAGTGATGAATATGCATTCTTAACTGCGCATGTTTAAGCTATTCTCTTCACATATGAATGTTGTCTAGGAATTCTTCATTGCTCCTAGATATTGTTCATCCACTTTCCCTCTTTGGCTAGATGAGAGATCCTTAATTGCCTCCCATTCCCTAACCTCCATTTCACTCTTGTTCTAGCATAAAATCATTGTGCCATGTGTAGCTATCCTGCTCCATATTTCCCTCTTCTACCAAAGAAGACACACCCTTCAGTTCACAGTCATGACTCCATGCCCAATGGTTTGAACTTCTTACACTTTGCATGCCATCTATGTTTGATTAAGATTAACCATCCCACTAAACCAAATCAAAACCCATGTGCATCATATCTAGCCTAAAATCATCCTTCAAACAAAGTTAAATCCTCAAGAGAGAGCCCTCTCTAACTGTTGGTAGGCTAGGACCTGCAGTCTAAAGATTGGTTTGTGGTTACCTCGACCGTATTCCCTTGGGACTCAAAGGGAACAACCTGAGTGATAACATAATGGCGACTCCACTGGGGAAATCATCTGTTCATTACTCTAAATCCCCACTTTTGATTATTTTGCCTTTCCAATAATTCCTAAACTTATTTTGAAAAATCACAAAAAATCACAAAAATCTCAAAAAATCAAAAAAATACTTTGCTTCTTATTGCATATTAATTCCTGATCTGTGTGGTGGACAGAGATCAGGCCCTTCTAAGTTGATTTATTTATCCACCTGGCGTCTCCACATAATCCTCATAATAAAGACTCCACTGGAGAAATGAACCCCAGAGAAATATATGTGCAGATTAGGCTTTTGACCTGGATTACTATCCAACAGGTCATGTTTTTTTCTCTTCCATAAAATTTTGTTGTGTATATTGTATTTTGAAAATGATTTTAAATTAGATTTTCATGACTTGCCTTTTGAAAATATTGTTGAAAGGCCTCCTTGCACATTACAACAACAGCCTCTAAAAGCTGCTAAGAATCATCATACAGCCAAGGAGGAAACAAATGTCAAAGCCAATCATGCTATCCTTGTTCATGTTGACCCCATCCAGCAAATCCCTATACATACTCCCGTGCCTCGTAAAGTTCCTGATAGGTATAAGCATCTTTTGCTGCCTCCTGTGCTTAATCCTCTGCCCAAAAATCATCCTGATTATCTTCCAAGATTTGATGGAGAGAATGGTATCACTACCCAAAAGCATGTCCAAGTCTTTGAAGACTATCTTAATATATTTGAAGTGGAGGATGAAGATGTTAGTATCAGGATGTTTGCCCTTTCTTTGCAAAGCGAACTTAGGACTTGGTTTAAAGCATTGCCTGAGGCTAGCATCTCTAATCTTCAGTAGTTTTCCAAACTGTTCCTTGATAGATGGATGGTCAAACTTAATTTCCTCTTGCTCATTGAAGAATATAGTCAGTTAAAAAGAAGTCCAAGTGAATCTGTTCAGCAATTTCATGATCGATTCAATCAAGTTTATCATTCTCTGCCTTTGAATATTAGACCTCCCCCTGATTTATCTCTAGTGCATTATCCAAGAGCTTTTGACCCAGAAATAGAATTCCATTTAAGAAAAAGGAGCCCCCCCACTATGAAACAAATGTAGGACATGGCAGTGGACATAGAGGCAAATCTGAAAATCAGGGAGGAAAACCGCAAAGCAGAGCAAGAAGAAAGACTTAATGGTTGGTTACAAAGGTCAAAGGAAATGATCACAATGAAAGTGGAATGTTTAGAGCACCTCAACACATCTGTTTTGCAAGAGGAAACTAATGATGTTCATGAACAAACCTGCCACAAAACAGCTGACATATTCGCACAACCATACATGATGGAGCAATCTCCTGATATACTAAATGAACATAACATCTTCTCTTCTTTCAACTGCTTGCCAAAATACGATGAGTATGATGATGATGATGAGCCTAATGACGAAATCAACCTTGCTGAGGAGTCAGAACCTACTTTGGCAAAAAGCAAAATTCAGGGTCAGCAACCCAAAATCAATGAGCAACATGCCTATCTCAGCTATGAAGTAAAGGAGGAAAATGCAGAAAATTTTCAATTCAGCAAAGGAAATTTACCATTTTGTTTCGAATATTTTCAATTTATTAAGGAGAACTATCATACAGTTAATAAGCAAATATCGGCAAGTGTTGATATTGATCATCTAGAGGAGAGTCAAATCAGTGTTCAAAATATATTGCCTCTAGCTTTGCAGCCCCAAAGAGCCATCAAATATCAGATTGAGGAAGACTTAGAAGCAGTAGCATGTGATCAAGTGATCCAAGTGGATCCCCTGCCTCTTTGTGTTCAGCCATCTAAGGTTTTCGAAGAAAAAGTGAAGCATCCTGCACAGATCAGTCAAGGGCCAGATGAGCCTGCTTCTGACAAATTGCAAATATTAGTTCAGGTTTTATACGATTCATGTGCTAACATGGGGTATGATGAAGTAAAGAGGTGTTCTTATCCACTAACAGCTGTGTGCCCCAATATCAAATTCTTGATGATATCTCTACTCCAAGGCATGATAGTGATCCCAAACTTTTGTATAGTTCTTTAATTCAGTCCAAGAATAATGTATATATACTGCAGGACCCTTTTGTACAGTTTCTTGTTTCAGCAAAGAAGGTCAGCAGTTTCCTGGTCTTCTCAAAGATTAGCAAAGCCATATTAGATTTCAAGATCTCAGTTTTTTCTAGCCAGCAAGCACAAGCAGCAATGCTCGTTCATGTTTATAATGCTTAAATGGCTGCACTGGTTATTTCAGTTCACCTAACATCAAAGTAAGTACTGGTTAGAGTAGGTAGGTAGGATTCCAGTTTTCTGTTTGGACAGCAAGCTTGCTGCAGTTGAAGCCCAAAGTGAAGGCCATAAGCTCTTCAAGCTCTACTGTCATGTTCATAAATGAAGCAACCAGCAAAGGAAAGTTTTCAGAGTATGGCAACAAGGGAAGATCAAGGCATTCTAACCTATTGTTCTTTGCCTTTCACAAGGAAAGGCCATCCCCAAGTGGAGCCATTGTTAGCCTCCTGCTCATAGCAGGTATTCGTCTTTCATGACTAACATATTTACATGCTAAATATGTCATGCTCTGTAGGCTGCAATGTTCCATATTTAACACTCAGGCCAAAGAAGTGTCCATGAGAGTCTGCCAACCTAATTGCCTATGTTGTATTCCAATTATGAGGAGTTATTCCATTTTTAAAGAATTTTCAGTTAAAGGGAGGTCCAAACAGCTTAATCTTTGTCTCCCTAGGTTTCAATTTCCTGTTGTAGAATATAGAGAATCATTATCTGTCCAAACAACTTAATTTGGGCAGGTTCTTAGATAGGTAGAGAAGCAAGGGTGCTCAACAGCTTAATCTGAGCCCCTGGATGGAATAAGTGTAGATGTAGGTAGGAGGATAGTAAATAAAAGAAAATTTTGAAAAGATTGGATTTGCTAGTTCAAGTGCACCCACACCAAAAGAAGAAAAAATGCTAGGTAAAGTAGGTTGGGTAAGTAGTTTTGTGGTTGCAGAAATCAAGCTATGTGATCCATTGCATATTTTCAAGTGTCATATCTATCCAGATCATAGTTTTGTGGCACTGTCTCATGTTGATTAGGTCAGGCAAGGCATCTCTAACTCCCCTTTCTTCTTATTTCCCAAATCATTTACTAACATGCCCTTGAGGACTTTGGGATCTGCCCAACCAGTGCAGTTTTCACTCCATCCTGGTTAAAAAACCAAGTTGACATCTGAGTTGGCTTAGTGAAAAGAAGCCACATTTCTTGTGTAAAAATAATCTTTTCACAAATTCATCATTCCCCTTACATTTCCATTCCACCAAGTCATACTAACTCCTAACTTTATTATTTAGCTCCCCAAGTCATTCCCCTATCCCCTACTATGTGAAAACTATATAAGAAACCCAAAAATATTAAATATCCCACCCCATGGCAGCTATAGCCTAATAAATAAAAGTCCGGTAAATATTGGGTCTATTTGGGGCCTTAGTATTAGCCCTTCCACGCTCGTTTCCCTTGGGATTTATTTAAACCTCTGGTTAAATAAATAACCATGCTAAACCCCTCCCCTGCAAACCACACCCCACGCATGCATAACCTTTGGATTTCGTTGATATTTGGTCAATGAATAACCATGACCCCAAGTGCGCATTTAACCCGCAAAACCTAAAGTCTAAAACCCACCCACCGCCGCGAATAATCAAACATTGATTACGCACGCTTTTTATTTAAAACCCGCTCATCTTCCCTTCCTGTCCACCATTGGATAATCTCTCCCAGATCCGACGGCCCTCATGCATATCGGGCACCCTTACATGACGGCACAATAATGCCCGATGGTCGACGGTTTCACCGTCATACACCGGGACACTTGTTGGCTTTTCATTGTGTCGGGCCACCCCTGACGGATACCGCCCCCGTACCAAAAGAAGTCCGACGCCAACCGCTTAGTGCCCTCCCCTGTTGCCACTTCACTGCATGATGATGCCGCCACCTCACCTGCCACTGTGCTGCACCCTGCTGCATCACCCTACTGCATCACCCTACCACATCACCCTGCCACGTCACCCTGCTAACATCATCATCCATACTGGGTCCCACTGCTGACATCATGCTGACATCACCCGCCATACTGCTGACATCACCCGCCGAAAGGAAAGTGCGCATGCGCAAAATCGAGGCTTCGAAGGCCCAGAATCAAATTCTGAGGCAGTTTTCGATGCGCGATTAGCATTTAGCACTAATCACGCATCGCTACAGGAAATAGGCCAAAATGGGAAATCTTTTTTCTCAGCCACTGTTTTTACCGCGAAAGGGCAGAAAAGGGCCGATTTAACAGTTTTTAGCCTATCAGAGGAAAGAAGAGGCCCAGATTCAATCAAAGAGTATCAGTGGAGCGGCAGAGAGTATCAGATCGACCATATCAAAGCCGGGAAAGCATTAAATACCATCCAAACAAAGTCAATGAATACCAGAACAGAGTCACAGGCCATTAAAACTGAATCATAACAGATTTAATGGGAATCACAGTCACCTAAGAGCAGCAAAATCGACTAAGAGGTGCAGATAAGAAGTGAAAGGTGCAGTAATTGCAGATTGGACAAGCAGAGCTACCAGAGGACGACAGATAGCCTCATTTTGAAGCAGCTGCCCTCAGCGCAGCATTAGATATATATTTTCATTACTTATAAGACAAGTTAGGTTAACTGCATTTATTTTCCTAAAAAAGATCTTCTAGCAGATCTTTGTTGTAGATATTTTGCCTATAAATACAGCGCTAAACAATGTAATAAGGGTTGGTGGGTTGTTTGGTTGATCTCTCAATTTGAGAGCTGCACTGTAAATACTAAGAACTTCTATAATCAAAGCTTGCTGGAATGCTTGAATCTGAACTGGTTGGTTATGTTTTTAATGGCTGAAGAAATTGGTATGGAATTCTCATGCTTGCTCATGGTTCAATATGTTTTCCTCCCTTCGTTTATCAGTTTATACATAGCTATACCAAATATATATCATAATCTAAGTTGCAGGAAAAAAGAATAGTCCAGAATTGGTTTTCATGCCCTCTGTGCTCAATTCTTGTAACTTTCCATGTTTGCCTCGAATCAGTGATGAATATGCATTCTTAATTGCGCATGTTTAAGCTATTCTCTTCACATATGAATGTTGTCTGGGAATTCTTCATTGCTCCTAGATATTGTTCATCCACTTTCCCTCTTTGGCTGGATGAGAGATCCTTAATTGCCTCTCATTCCCTAACCTCCATTTCACTCTTGTTCCAACATAAAATCATTGTGCCATGTGTAGCTATCCTGCTCCATATTTCCCTCTTCTACCAAAGAAGACACACCATTCATTTCACAGTCATGACTCCATGCCTAATGGTTTGAACTTCTTACACTTTGCATGCCATCTCTGTTTGATTAAGATTAACCATCCCACTAAACCAAATCAAAACCCATGTGCATCATATCTAGCCTAAAATCATCCTTTAAACAAAGTTAAATCCTGAAGAGAGAGCCCTCTCTGACTGTTGGTAGGCTAGGACCTGCAGTCTAAAGATTGGTTTGTGGTTACCTTGACCGTATTCCCTTGGGAGTCAAAGGGAAAAACTTGAGTGATAACACCAACCATATTGCATACTTAGAAAAATTTCAAAGGTTATTCATTGATAGATGGGAAATAAATAAGAACCCATTGCAAATACTTTTTGACTATGACAATATTAGGAGAGCTCCCAACGCGTCAATTCAGGACTATTGCACTAGTTTTAATAATATATATAAAGCAATTCCAACCAACATTAAGCCTCCACCTAACCTAACATTAATTAAGTTCCCTAATGGTTTTGATGTTGACATGTCATACCAGCTAAGGGAGAGAAATCCTGAAACACTTGAACAAATGCAGAGTAATGTTGTGAGTGTAGAGGCCAACCTATTAGCTAAGAAAGCACAAATGAGGAATGAAAAGAAAGTTGTATTTAAAGAACAAGCTTCAACTTCTAATGGAGAATTGGATGTTTTAGCTAAAATTTTAGAAAGAATTATGGATAGGTTAGATAACATGGAGAGGAAAAATCAAGGGGAGAATCAACAACAACAAACCCCAATAAGAAACCCAAATTTTAGGAAGAACCCTAATAGTGCAAAAAATGTTACAACAGAGCAATAGATTAGGCCCCCCTTCCAAGAAAACTATGTTGAGGATTCACAAAATCAAGAAGCAGAGGATGATACCCAGATTAACTTATTGGAAACCACAGAGGAAGACATTGTTTTTCTTACTCAAGGAGAATAAGAGTTATATATTCTTCAATAGTTGTAGTTAGAATATGGTGAATCTTTTGATTTTAAGCAGGAATATGATTCAGCTATATATGAGGTACATAAACAATATAGCTTGAGAAGTAAGAAGAATAATGGTACTCCCATTAAAATATCCATCCAAATCTAGACTAAGATAATAAAACAAGCTCTAGTTAACAAAGTATTGCAAATTCTCCCTAGGCGAACACCTGAAACTTCAACCCTGAGGATTGTAGATATAACCTCCACTGAAATCCAAACAGAGCTAATTAATGAAAACAATAAAAATAAAATAAATCAAGCAAAAATAGTAGAAACACATATTGAAATGTCTACCACTGAGAAACATGATAAAGACACTCAAACTGCACACATTAAGGAAGATCTGAATCAAACAAAAAAACCTCAGCCCCCTTTCAATATTAAAAATGAAATAGCTAAATTAAAGATAGGAGTTCCTTTGACCAAACTGGTAAGTAATGAATCTTATAGTTCACAGATAACTGAGACTTTGAACATAGGAGAGGGAGAGGATTCTCTTAATTTTAATGATGACCAGCCTGAATTATTGTTTGGCCCTGAGGCCAATGGAATTCATCAGCAAGGGGGAGTCCCTCCTTTTTACATCAGCCAAAACATTCATGATAAATTTTTTCATAACGCTATGTTGGACTCAGGAGCATCCCACAATCTCATGCCAAAGGCAATAATGGAAAGACTGAACCTAGACATTACCAGGCCTTATAAGGATTTATTTTCTTTTGACTCCAACCAGGTTACATGCCTTGGCTTAGTCAAAGACTTATGTGTAACTCTTGTCCAATGCCCTACAAGGAGCATTCTAATGGACATTGTAGTTGCAAACATCCAATCAAAATATGGAATGCTATTGTATCACTCATGGGGAGAAAAACTACAAGGATCTTTGTAGTTGGATATGTTTTATGACACCATATCTATTTTTGGCCAGCCAAGAAAATTATATATGGAGACATTGATGAAGTACATGATCAGTAGTGAGGAAAAGCCCCAAAAATTTCCCATAGACTCCATGCATTCAGAAATGGACTTTTTCATCTTATACAATGCATAAACTGATAAAAATGAAATTACAGCCAAAGACCTTAAGTACAGAATAGCTAACAGTGAGAACATATTCCATGAGTCACTTTGTTATTTAGACTTTGATGGGTCTATAAATAGGTTGGGGGCTGGTGCAGGAGTGTGGATCCATAATATGGAAAATAACCATTTTGAGGGACATGCTTTTAGATTGAACTTGAAATGTACCAATAACATGGCCAAATATGAAGCCCTAATTCTAGAGTTACAATTTGTTAGGAAATTGGGAGCCAAAAGAGTTTCTGTCATGGGAGACTTGGAGCTGATTATGAAACAGATCAGTGGTGAATATTATGTAAACAACCCTAAGCTTGGTAGATATAGGGTTATTGTTTTAGACTTGGTCAAGGACCTCCTGGAATCAAACTTTGCTACCATTCTTAGAAAACAAAACATGCAGGCCTACAATCTGGCTACCTTTGCTAGTACTTGTAAATTGTCATTTCAACCAAACCACCAATACACTATAGAAGTCAGAAATAGGCCTGTTATACCATACAACCTTAAGTATTGGAAGATTTTCTCTGAAGGCTCTCAGATCTATGATTTCATGAACAATGAAGGTGAATTTCAGAATTGCATGTTAGATATATATTGTACAAAAGATAATAATATAGAAAGAAGTTTAGATGTAAATATTTTTGATGTACATAAACCAACTAAATTTACTATAGTAGAAATAAATGGTTTAGAAAATGTAGAGATAGATGAAATAATGGATGATGATCCAGAGATTCTTAATTTGAAAGATAATTTTTTGCCTAAAGGATTAGTACCATTAGAGGATTTGTTTGACTCTAATGATGTAGCTCGGAAATCTAAGATGGAACCTCTAAGAGTTGACATAGAAGAGGTTAATATAGGAACTAAGGATAAACCAAAACTCAACAAGATATCTAAAGCCTTACCCCCAGAGGAAAAGGTCAAATATATAAATTTGTTTAAAGAGTTCCAGGATGTATTTGCCTGCAGTTATGAAGACTTAAAATCTTATGACACTAGCATAATCCAACACAAAATACCTCTGAAAGAATATCATAAACCTTTCAAACAGAAACTTAGAAGGATAAACCTAGTTCTTATGCCATCCATACAAAAATGGGTTAAAATAATGTATGATGCCCAAATAATAGCCCCCATTAGATACTGATACTGGATTTCAAACTTAGTTACAACTAGGAAAAAGACAAGTGAAATTAGACTTTGTGTAGATTTTAGAAACTCAAACAAGGTCTCTTTAAAGGAAAACTACCCCTTACCAAAAATGGACCATATATTGCAAAGGGTAGTGGGCTCATCTAGGATTTCACTGTTAGATGGACTCTCTGGGTATAACCAAATATTAGTCCAACCTAAGGACCAAGCCAAAATTGCATTTAGTACTCCTTGGGGTACCTTCATGTATTTGAAGATGCCCTTTGGATTAATGAATGCAGGTGCTACATTTCAAAGAGCTATGGATATAGATTTTTCCAAGGAAATCCATGATTTCTTAGTAGTATACGAGGATGACATCACAATTTTCTCTAAATCTGACAATGAACACTTAGACCACTTGAAAAGAGTATTTATCAAGTGCAGTAAATTTGGGATTTCTTTAAATCCTAAAAAGACACTTTTCGGTCTAGAAGAGGGAAAGTTGTTAGGACACATCATATCTAAATATGGGATTAGGATATACGCTGCTAGAATAGAAGCCATTTTGACCATTTCCCATCCCCGAAAAACATAAAAGAGCTACAATCATTTCTAGGTAAAAATAAATTTTCTTAGCAGATTCATCTCAAATATAGAAAAATTAACTAAGGAATTGAATAACATGCTAAGAAAGGACTCATCAATCAAACGGACATTGGAGGCCAAACAATCCTTTGAAGCTATTAAGGAAGCATTAACCAAGACTCTAATCCTGATTAGTCCTGACTTTAGCAAAGATTTTATTATTTTTTCTTTTGCTTCAAAACACACCATTGCAGCAGTCTTGCTGCAAAAGAACAATCAAGGATATGAACAACCAATAGCATTCTTTAGTAAATCCTTAAGAGATGCCACACTCAAAGATAATATCATGGAAAAATAGGCTTTAGCTTTGGTTAAGGCTATCAAAGATTTCATAGTATACATTATGTACTCTCACATTATTGCTTATGTTCCAAACTCTGTAGTTAAGGAAATTTTGACTCAAAATGGGCCTAAAGGAAAAAGAGGCAAATGGATTTCCACAATATTAGAATATGACATAGAGATACAACCCACCAAGCTCATCAAAGGCCAAGGTTTAGCCAAACTCATGGCTGAATCAAACTACCAAGCCCTTGATATCAACTTCATTAGTTCTCTTAATGATCGGGAGGAGATGGTGACTCCACAAATCAATGAACCTTTTACTGATTCACCATGGTATGCAGATATTACATTTGTACTACTAAACTTACAAGCTCCTCCTGGATTGACACAAACGAAAGCTAGATTCTTAAAAAGGAAGTCATTGAGATATTGTGTTATAAATAATGCATTGTTTTGGAAGGAAAGTAGTGGTATTCTCTTAACATGTTTATTAAAAGATGAAGCTGACAAGATTTTGCAAGTGTTTCATGTAGGGGATTGTGGAGGACACTTGTACTAGAAGAGTACTACTGACAAGATTCTAAGGGATGGTTTCTATTGGCCTACCTTGTTTGCAGATGTCAAAAAACATGTGACCTCCTATCATAAATGCCAGATTTTTTAGGGAAAGAGGAAGCTTTTACCCTTACCTCTTAAACCAATTTCTTTTGAGATGCCATTTCAACAATGGGGCTTAGGCTTCATTGGAGAAATACACCCCCCATCCTCATCTCATCACAAGTGGATTCTAACAGCCACAGACTATTTTACCAAATGGATAGAGGCCATACCTTCTAGGCACGCTACATACATTGTCATAAGAACCTTCCTAGAGAGTAATATCCTTTCAAGATTTGGATGTCCCCAAAAGCTCATTATTGATAATGCAGCAGCCTTCAAGTCCAAGAGAATGATAGATTTTTGTAACAAATACCATATCACCCTTGGCCATTCCACAGCCTATTACCCTATAAGGTTAGATGAAATCCATTTGGTAGTTATACAGAACACTGCCACAATCCAGTAGTAGTGAAGTAAGTGGCATGATAAATTTATTAAGAGGAAGGTGTTTCAAAAATTTGATTTGGAATTACTCTATGATTCCATGTTCAAGGATTTTAAAGGAAATATCTGTTCAAGATGGATGGGTCCATATGAGGTTGACACAGTGTTTGACAATGGAACTGTTAAACTCATAACAATAGATGATGCACATACTTCTTTACTTGCAAACAAGTATCACCTCAATTTGTATCATTGTTCGACCTCTGGGGAGTCCTTTATTAGAAAAAATTATGATGATTCTAGTTTTAAAATCATTTGTGTGAAAAAATTCTTCCTCTGCACCTCATATTGAATAAAAATAACAATATATATATATAAAATAAACTTGAGTTCTAATGCTACTCCACTTGCAACTCATTTTTTTCTTTCCCTTATACAGTGCTCTTTCCTTTCCCTTGCTGATACTCCATTGGTGTTGCTACTCCATCGATGTTGATACTCCACTGACGTTGATACTTCACTGATGTTGATACTCCACTGGTGTTGTTACTCTGCCAATGTTGATAATACACTTGAGTTGATACTTCACCGACGTTGATACTCCTATGGTGTTATTACTCCACTGGTGTTGTTACTTTACAGATGTTGATACTCCACTGGTGTTGATACTTCACTGGTGTTGTTACTCCACTAATGTTGATACTTCACCATTGTTGATAGTTCACTAAGGTAAGTCTTCAGGTACATCCCCGAATGAATCTGTGAATTTAATTGATATTTAATTAATGACATGACCAATCAGGGTCGAGGACAACCATACCTTAGTTGGGGGGGATATTATCTTATTTAATAATAATGATACCATTTATCGTTATTATCATACCTCATTTAAATCATCTAATCATACCATTAATATGGCATCATTACCCACTCGAATCATATGCTTACCCATATCCTTCACATATACCCATGCTCATTGGAAATTGAACTATGTACGAATACGCATGCCAACATTAAAATGCAGCCATTTCTAATGTATTGAGATAACTTATTAATTACCCTAACCAATACCATGTTTTCCACTAATTTTACAATAACTCTCACCCAGATTCACTTCCCTTACTATCATTTTTGTTACTGCATATTTTATCAACTAATTGTTCCTTTAACAACTTGTTATTACTCTGACTGCTGCTATAGAGTAACCAACATGAATAATGGGTGTCCAAGCTATTAGACATGAACGGAAGAACATAGATCAGGTTCAGCATCGACTGAAAGTATGGAAGATCTTTCAAAATACAATTTAGGATACTTATTTCAAGAGGTTATAGGGGTTTGATGAAGGGGTGATAGTTGCGTTTGTGCTAAATTTGGAAGGGGATCGCTTCAGGGTCCATGGACTAGAAATTCAAGTAACTAAGGAAGTTATTACAATTATCAATGAGTTGCCATAGGACAGACATGATTGTTTTATCAGAAGAGCACCCATGCCATAGTTTCTAGAGTTATTCCTATAGGCGAGGGAGAAAGTGATGCAGAAAGGGAAGGGTTATGACCAGAAATCACTTCCATAACCTTAGGCAGAAGTTGCATATTTCTTAATGCGATATATCACCCTTGAAGGTTAGTTTTCTAGCCTCCTTAGATGCCATTTTAAGCTCCTAGCCTATCTCCAATTTCGCAAGATGCATTCCATAAATATTTCATTCTTCCTTTTGAATAATCTACAATTGATGGCTCGATCTGCACCATGGAAAAATTTAAGGGTGAATTTTAGCCCAAGGGCAAAATTTAAGGGGTTTTTCATTTTAGAGGGGTGAAATGTTTATAAAACACCCATTTCATATATTTAGCTTAGCTTTTATTTAAAAAATAATTATTTTTTTCATTTTAGCCCAAAAAAAGGGGCAGATAAACTATGAAAAGGCTCATTTGACCCAATTGCCCTAGTTTGGGAGGTTATATTCCATTACAATTGCCTGATTTTCTACTTTGCAATGTTAAATTTGTTTGCATTCACCCATTTTCTGGTTTGGTAGGTTGTATTTGGTCCTAATAAATAAAAATATAAATAAAGTGGAGCTATGGTAAATAAATAAACCTATTTTTATACTTGCTCTAAAGGTATGGTAAATAAATAAAAATATAAATAAACTAGAGGTATGGTAAATATATAAAATAAAACATTTTTTTATATTTACTCCATAAGTCACCTTATATTTAAGAATAGGTAAGGGTGTAAATAAATAAAAATATAAATAAAGTGGAGGTATGGTAAATAAATAAAACCTCTTTTTATACTTACTCCAAAGGTATGGTGAATAAATAAAAATATAAATAAACTAGAGGTATGGTAAATAAATAAAACCTCTTTTTATATTTAGTCCATAACCCTCTTTCTATTTATGAAGGCTCAAAAAAGAGGTTTTATTTAAGTGAATCCTATGGGCCAAATACCATATTTATAAAAGAGGTATGATAAATTAATAAAAATATAAAAAAACAAGAGGTATGGTAAATAAATAATATATTTTTTTATATTTACTCCATAAGCCACCTTATATTTAAGGACACTCATCAAATGTGTTATATTTAGGTGAAGCCTATGGGCCAAATACCATGGACCAAATTATTATTAATACCATGCAAGAAAACATTATTAACCCTAATATTAGTATTAATAAAAATAAAGATGGCACATGATATTGACCCATGGTATTCATGTGGAATGTAGCCTATTTAAAGGGGCAAATTAAACCAGCATAGATCCATCTTTACTCTGGATCTACTAAGCCCTAGAGGGATCAAATATCGTGATATGCAAACTAGCATAGAGTGAAAAAATATTTGATCCCTCTCCGGGCTTGGTAGATCAAGAGTAAAAATGGATCTAGTAATTTAATGTCACTTAAATATTTTAACTTGGTTAAAATAATAATATAATAATAATAATAATCAATTATTAATTTTATTAATTTTTATAAATTATTAATAGTAGTTTTTAAGCCCTAGGTTTATGATAACCCATGGCATTGAACCATGGTAATACCATGGTGTTCATGTGAGCATAGACTGTCTAAAAGGGAATTCTATGAGCTTAGACCCATCTTAATTCCGTTTCTACCAAGTGTTGTGAGGGATAAATAGATTTCATCCCTCTAAGAGTGGTAGATGTGGAGTTAAGATGGATATAGGTTGATTTTTATGATAATGAAGATATTAAGTAGACTTAGGAAAATATATTGTAAAAAACATCTTAAGGTGAATGGTTAAAGCTACATTTAGTCACTTCACAAAATTTAGTAAAAAATACCAATATCTCCATTAATATTGGCTTTTCTAATTTAACAAGAAAAAAAATTCAAAATAGTGAAATCTTATCACTCTTTCCACATCACCCTGGTAGAAGAGAGATAGCCACTGCCTAGATTTCCCACCTTTCATCCTCTCTATTATTCTTATGGTTGAATGCAGATGTATAAAAGGAAATTAATCCACATGTTACAACGCTATTAAAAAATGCAAGACGTGTGAAGGTAGTGAATTATGCTAATAAGAAATTTAGATGGAGAGAGACGTAATTAAATTTTAATATTTAATTGAAGATTTCCAATTAAAATAATAATAAATCTACATTTATATATTGATTGGAAGGCTTCTCACAACAGTCGATTATTTCCATTAGATCCCCTTCAGGCCTTTGGGATACCTACTAATTTCTTATATTATATAGTTGGGGCTTCATACTTGTTGGCATGTTGGGGTAAACAAACTTGATGTTTTTTTTTTTTTTTTAACCTCGTAGTTGGAGTCTATGGGAATAAGAAAGAAATTTGATATCTTGACAAAAGTGGTAGAGAAAAGATTAATCTCTCCTACCTTAATAGAACTGGTGGTCAAGATCAATGCCTACAAGAAATTTTTTGTGAAATATTATCAAAATTAATAGAAGGATATGAAAGAGTGTGCATTAAGAACCTTGACAAACATGGCCATTGAAACTTGCAACATTGTTTGTAGGAAGAGAAAATTACGTTTCTCTTTTCCAAACATGTATGTTAGTATATTACAGTTTAATGAATATGTTTTCCTATTATCATATATGGTTTCATACTTTAACAAAAAAATTTCCAAGACTTCACAATGTTTTATTATTCAGTGAAAGATTTGCCAAGATCTTACAAGATTTTATAATTCAGTGAAAGATTCGCCATGACTTTACAAGATAATATAATCTGGTGAGATGTTCGCCAAAAAAATTATATATACATATTATATTATTGATAAAATCGCCTCCTATTTTTCATATGTATCATGGGGATTCGGCCATTTATTATACATATAAATTTAGGGTGGTTCTTAAAATTTTCCTTGGTCTACATGTCGTTCACGTGAGGAGTTGGCCGTCCTTACGAATCATTGGCTCATCATATTACTGGTAATTCACGCCTTGTTATGGACTCCTATAACTTGGCAGCAACTAGTTGAGCTATTAGAAGAAGTTGCAGCCATGATGCCTGTAATTTTCAGAGGTGAATTGCTTGAAGAGGAAGTAATGGATAAAATACCAGAGGAAGTAAAGGAAAAATGAGATGAAGAAATGAGATACCAAAAAGATGATTTGGGAAATGGGGATGGAATTCAGGAGACTGAAACAAAGGAAGTTGGTAGAATGGAAATTGAAGCTCCTACCCCTTGTTTTCCACTTATGGCCTCCCCGCCGAGAGGTTCGAGGAAATTCCCTTCTCCTATCGGCATGGTGAGAGAAGAAATATTTCCTCCCAAATTGAAGTTTGTAGGGTTGATTGCAGAAGAAAAAGGAGATGTTTTAGACTCTTCTCCACAAGAACCAGTTTTGATGTCAGAACAAGTGGAAGAAGAGGTTGATGTCAATGTTGTTCCACAAGAGCCACTGTCAGCCTCAGGAAAAGTGGAAGAAGAGGTTGTTCTCGATATTATTCCACAAGAACTAGTATCGATGTCATAAAAAATGGAAGAGGAAGTTGTTGTTGATACTGCCCCGCAAGAACCAGTATCAGCTTCTGAACAAATGGAAGAAGAAGTTGTTTCTGATACTGCTCCACAAGAACCAGTATCAACTTTTGAACAAATGGAAGAAGAGGTTTTGTTGATACTGCTCCACAAGAACTAGTATTAGCTCCTAAGAAAATGGAAGAAGAGGTTGTTGTTGATATTGCTCCACGAGAACTAGTATCAGCTCCTAGGTAAATGGAAGAAGAGGTTTCCATTCATACTGTTCCACAAGAACTGGTATCAACTTCTGAGCAAAGAGGAGAAGAAGTTGTTGTTGACACTACTCCACAAGAACTAGTGTTGAATTCAAAACAATTGGAGTAGGATTTTGTTGTTGATATTGTTACACAAGAACTAATATCAGCTTTAGAATGATTGGAGGAATAAAGTGTTGCCAATACTGCTCCATGAGAAACAATACCATATTCTGAGAAAATAGAAGGAAATTCGGTAGTGCCAAAGTCTCTAGAACACTATGTCGATTTCACTTCATGAGTACCGACATCTGAACAAATGGAGAAAGTCATGGTGAAAAAGGAATCAATTGACGAGTTTATTGATACCGCTCCACAAGGACCGGTACCAGCCTTGAGACAAATGGAAGAGACTATGGTAAAACAGTAATTTTTTGAAGAGCTTGCAAAAATGAAAGCCCCCATCCACTGTTGGTACTGACTACTATTCAAAGAAAACATTCAGTTAAAGATAGAAATTACCAACTAAGGAAACAGATGATGTAGTTGTGGAAATGGGAAAAAGGAAAGCGAAAAATTAATATTGGCTAAGCAACCACAACCCCTGGAACTAGTGGGACAGTTTCAATGGCAGTACATATAGAGGATAAGGAGGTGACCTCAACATCTACACAACTTGAGACACTTCTCCAACTTAAGAAGCCCGAGAGTTTATTTTGGCGACATAAATCTAGAAATGGAAGGCCACTACTTTTAGTTTCCAGCATGATTCAATTTCCATGGAGACCCATTGGAAATAAATAAGAGAGATTTGGGAGAATGCAGAAAGGGTGGTTTCCAATTATACAACTCATATCGAAAAGGCTCACAGCAACAAAAAAAATTCTAGAAGAATATCAAGGAGTTCTAGGGACAAGTTCAGTTATTGAAAATTGATAAGGACAAGATGTTCACCTTAATGCAACAAATAATGGCATGTAGGCCCCCTGCTAACTGTTATGCCCTTTTTATTCATGAACAATACCTATTTTTCTATTTGAAAAGTACTCACCAGGAGTTAAGTCACAACATAGAAGATCACATGCATTTGCTGAGGATTCTAAGAGCTAACAATCATATTAACCAGCATTTTCTATGTCAATTATACATGCATGATTATATCCTAAGAAATTATCATTCATAAAATCTAGTACCATTTGTAGGAGACATTTTGTTGAGGGATTTTACATCTTTTTTCATTAATCAATTAAAATGGAAAAAGGCTCTTGATACATTGAACGACCAAGCAAATCACCCAATGAAGTTCAAAATGGAGCATTTCCAATCTGGGGATATTTTTACTAAACACCATTAGTTTCTCAAACTCAAAGGATGAAAGGATTGGATGCTCAGGACACAACAATGGTGTGTCAACATGTGCACAAGAAAAATCTTCACTTTTCAAGAAGAAGCCAAGGGCACTTGTCAAAAGTGTTGGATTCTCTCATCATCAATAGTACGGTTGCAAGAACCCTTTGGGGCATCCAACTTTTTCAGAGCATTGGGGGAAGGTCCATGCTACATTACTTGCATAGAACACTGTGGAGTTCGTTGGTTTTGGTTAAGGTTCTGATTTCCTATTTTTTTATTTCCTTATGATCAGTATGGACCATCTTATGTTGTGGATGAAGATTAGTGGTAGGACATTGTTCATATAGATGGGTTTCAGCTACTCAGGATTAATATGGCAAAGCAATATGATTTTACTCAGCTTCATGCTAGTCACAGTTGGTCTAACCCTTATTTGCGCAAGAATCAGTTTGCTTGAGAACATGTAAGCAAACCATTTGGGGGGAGATATTGGCCAATAAAATTACCTATTCTTCACCCACCTTTACCTGCTCCATTTTATCCACTTCATATATTTTATGAGCTCGATTTATATCTCAAATCAATGAAAGTATATTAAATTGTCATGTTTTCTTGAAATTTTAATTAATGAAATGTAGTCCTACAGGAATTATGATTAGATGGATTGTTGACATAATTCTCTTACATATTCATGTCGGGTGATTCTTAGTGAAATATAAGTCAACGTGATGTTGTTAACAGGTTGGCAACGCTATTCAAGGATGGTCTCATTAAAATTGTTCAACTTCCAAGGAGCTGATAAATCAACTCTGACTATTATCATTGCATTATATTTCTATTTGAACAATCATTGTATATTTTTGGGCAGGCATGATTGCCACAATTTCTAAGCTTGTTAATTTCTATTCATGTAACGATAAAATATATAAGGCTTAGTGGAGCAGAATGGGAGACTTTCCCTTTGGGCATGTAACAACTGAAATTTAATTATAATTCCTTTTGGTTAATTTGAATTCCAGTCTTATGTAATATCGTGTGATTTCTAACTCTTTTCCAAAGCCCTAATCATAGAGTTGGGCCCACTCTCCTGATGAGGTGTTGTTGGATTTAATAGTGTGATTAGGTCTGCATTTTGGTCATGTTTTTAATGTTTCCTAATCAAGTGTTGTTGGATTTAATCATGTGATTAGGTATGTGTTTTGGTTATGTTGTTAATGTTTTCTAATTTTATTTTACAATCTTTCTATGATTCTTAATTGTTGTTATTAATGTTATTTACTTTGTTGTTACTCAATTCATAACATTCATTGGGCCTTATATTTTGTAAATGCTCAATAATGGGTAGGGAACTTGTGGCCTACATAGAATTTGTACGATAACCTTGAAATAATTAACAACCTCGGATTGACAAATAAATGTGGAAGGGATTGAATCTATAACCCATACCTAAACACCAATAGGAGCCCCTAAAAAACTTTCCATTAAACACTTGTTGGAATTATATCATCTAGATATCCTTATGATTCAAGAAACCATGTGTGTCAACTCAAAATCACTAAAAAAATTGGAAAGGATTGAAAAATACTGGACTTACTATCATTCTTATGCAATCGATATATTAGGAGGGCTAATTATTCGGTGGAATAGGGGTTACAAGGCCCTTTCTTCCTCTCTTCTCCTCTTTTCTATATTAGTGAAGCTCTTCTTCAGGAATAAGGAAAATTCATTTTCCTTTCTTAATGTATATGGTCCCTATGTTGATAGAGAATTGTATTGCAAAGGATTATTTTATCTAGGGGATTTTCGCAAATAGTTATGTTATTGTTGGTGTTGGCCTAAATTTTACCTTGGGACCATGGGAAGTTTATCAATTTTATCAGCGTCACCCTCAGTTGGATCTAGCTTATAGTTTTTTTTTTTTATTTCTCTCCAATAATCACTTGATGGGCATTGAGACAATATAGTTCCTTGCAACATGGTCTAATGGGTGCTTGGAGGTTTAGAGGTTTCTAAGTGGCTAGATCATTTTTTGGTTTTAGAGTTTCAAATGGGTTCCCGAATGTTGTTAAAAGCTATGGTAAATACTGAAGAGTTTTGAATCATTGGCCTATTATTCTTTAGGTCTCAAATATGGAATCCCCTATAAGGATTCATTTTAGATTTCTTCCTCTTTTGTTGAAGGAGGAGAAATATTGCCTCTAGTATCAGGCATTTGGCACCATATTTATCCTTCAGACTCCACTTAATACATGTAATAATTTTCTAATAACTTGGAATATGTTAACCAAGCATCCAAGAAATGGGCCTTGGACTTACATAGGGGAAGGGAAGAAAGGTTGGTGGGAGTTGAACAAATCTTAGTAGTGCCTCAATGATGGACCCAACAATGATTTCAAGTGGGCAATAAGAAAAGTTGAAGGCTCTAGAAGTAGAAAGGAATTCTCTATTATTGGTGGAAGAAGAAATATGGAGATATCCAATCATTTTGGCTATCTACTAGAGACACTAGCACCATATTTTTCATGGATATACGAATGGAGGGAAACAAATCAACACCATATGGAGTATTAAGGGATCCTTGGGGGGGTATAAAGGTTTCTTTCAAGAACAAAGCTAAGGAAGGAGTAATATACTTTCAAAATCCTTATTCAAAGCTACAAGGATGCCCAATCCTAGAGATCCTACAGGTGGTGGAAAAATTCCCTAAAATTATAAATGAAGAAATGAATGCTCACCTATCTAAGGTTGCCATAGAGTAGAAGATATGCCTAGTTATTTCCTCAAAGTAGAAAGGGAAAAATCCCTAACCCTAATGATTACCCAGTGATAATTTATTTGCATTTTTAGGAATTGTTAAAGGAGAACCTCATTAAGGTAGTGTAGAATCCCAAGCCTTAGGTGATATCCCTTCTTCTTTCAATTTAACCTTTATATGCCTCATTTTGAAGAATCGGGATGGATCATCATTCAGGGACTTTGGAAATATTTCTTGTTCCAATACAATATATAAATTAATTTCTAAGGTAATTTAATTCACAATCAAACCAAATCTTAATGAATTCATATCAAAGATCATTTTGGGTTCTTTCATGATGTAGGTGCATTGTTGGGCGCAACCTAACTTGGTCCAGTTTTCGTCAAAGACTCCACATTTTGAGGAGCGGAGCGCACGGATTCCATGAAGTTATATTTACCGTGTGATGTCTAGGGGCTTTGGGGTGGGTCAAAACCCCTCATTTTGTAATAGGTATTGGGAGTTCATTCAATGTTTTGTCAGATCCAGGGTATGTGGACCATGGCCTTATAGTAATGAAATCTATATAAGGAGATCTAATATTTCATCGAGGATGGTAATATAGTAGATACAACATAGATGAATCACTGATATATTATGTCTTTAGTCTATAGTTTTGGCTTTATGAGAAGGCTCCACAACTGAGTGCGCAGAGGCCTTGAAAAGTCTACAACTAAGTGTGTCGACCCCCTGTAGCTGGGTGCATAGGTCGAAGAAGTTGTATGTATTGAAGATCTATCTTAATTAAAGAAGAAGAAGTTCCAAAAAAAAGTTTATGTATATGTGCTTAGTATCTATGTTTATACATATTGTTACGTGTGTTTTTTTACTAAATTATGCAAAAGAATGAATGCTATACTATTTTTTGATATGTTTATGTGAGAAGTGCAAGTTTGTGAAGTAAATCATCAGCGCGAAGTTATTTATGCATGCGAAGTTGTAGAGAGGTCTAAGACATAAGTAAAAACATGGGTGCCATAGTGTGAATATCCCTCTGGCTACAAAAACCTTGTTCTGCAACCTCCCATAACCACTTCAAGTGAGACTATGATCTACTTGCAAGTCATTGATGAAAGGACTAGTGGTTAATGGTTTTACTAGTGTGCAGTAAACTTTGATCTTGTCAAAAGCCTACGAAAACCTGTAGCCACTATAATAGTTTTGATCACGTGATAGAAGAATTTCATGTCCTTATCATGAAGATACAGGAGAAAAGGAACTAGGAGCTCACATAAAATATTCAAATTATGATTGTTGAGCCAAGGGAGGATCAACCTCGCATAAGCATTGTAACAATAAATGGAGTTGCAACTGGAAATGATAAAGCTAATCGGAAAAAGGAAGTTGAAGCTACATGGGTAAGAAAAACAACCGAAAAATCTCATGCATTTGATATTCTGAAGGAAAAGTAAGTATTCATGGAGGTGAGGCGAAGCTATATGGATGATGGGGCCTCAACCTCTACCACATAGCCAACACAGTAGAATAACTACGAGATAGTACCAACTGCGACACAAGATGTGGATTTGGATATTTTGAAGTCTTTTCTACATACTTCCAGGAAGTCATTAAGAAACCTTAAAGTTGTGGAGGGATTGCAAGAATTGATAGACTCTTGTGCTTATAAGGAAGTACCACAGAGCATGATGTGTGCAATAAACAACCTACATTGACACAAGAAGAGCACTGGAAAAGAAATGAGGCTTAATTCACATATTGGAGAATATGACATGGATCAATTTATCCTAGATCTAGGATTTTATGCCAACTCTTCCCGAAGTAGACTTGGGAATTAATGGGTAAGACGAAGTTGTAATGGTCACTAATCCAGATGAATATCCCAAACAAACAGAAGATTGTTCCTCTAGGAAGGTTTTCAGGTATCATGGTAGACATTTAAGGAGTGTGCACTACTACTGACTTTGAAGTGATCGAAATTGTGGATGATTTTAATCCATATCCTGCGTTGCTTAGATTGGATTGGGAATTTTCTAAAATGGCTATAATTAACCTGAAGAAAAGGAAAATGATATTTGAAAGCACTAATGTGAGATTCATTGTTCCATTAGATCCATCAAAAGGAATGAGGTATAATGAACCTTTCAAATAGGAATATAGCACATATGAAATTAACAACATTTACCAAATAACAATAAAAGGAGAAGAATGGATCAACCCTACTGTAGATGGAGATTAGATTCAGAAGAGGAATTACAAAACTAGAAAAATAGGTTACATGAAGTGTCTACAAGGTGGTGTGCAAGGATCACTAAAGAAGTGTGTTGTATGACAGTAGAGGTATGTGATTTACCTTTCTATGATGGTTTAGGTAATTTTGATACTTTCTTTAGAGATTATTAAAGACAGGTGCTAGAATGTCAGAGGGTGTTAGATCTAGATCTAGCCCTGAGAGATACTTATGCCAGATGGTGGGCTACATATAAGAAGAACATAGGAGATTCACAATAATGTTGAAGATTGATGTGGGTAAGGTTTGGTCAAGTAGAAATAGAACTGGAAGATAAGTATGATGGTCAAATTGATCCTAGAGAACACTTACAACTTTTTATTATAGCATGGAAATAAATTCCGCGAGAAGAATGGGTGCATGGCTTCATCCATACCTTGGAGACAATTCCTCAGAATTGGTATTTGGAAACAAAACTGCAACATGGTACTACAAGCTGGATAGAGATGGTTGATGGATTTATAATGACATTTAGTTTTGAAGATGACTGTCCACATATAGATATAGTCTAAGAAGAATATTTTTGAAAACGAAGTTCCATATACATGGAAACTTGATTGGGCCTCACAGTTACAGAATGCAATGGAATGCTACAATATCACTGTAGAAGAGGAGGAAGATCCTCTCAATATCGACATCGCGGAATCTAAAGGTCACCACGAAGTGATTCGACCTGAAATAGAGATGCCAAATATATAGAAGCCACTAAAGATGAAGAGGGTGAATATAGGATTAGAGGATGAGTCAAAGTTCACAACGATAGGATTTTACTAGGATGAAGACACAGTAAAAAAATATAACATATATTTTGCACGAGTATCAAGATTTGTTTCCCACTAAGTTCTCAGATATGATGGGCATAATAAGAGACTGGGGAGTTATGAAGATTCCTATTGAACCCGGTGTGAAGCTTGTCAAGCAAAGACCTTATAGATTGGATCCAAAATATAAGGAGAAGGTGAAGGAAGAATTAGATGAGATGATATCAACTGGGATCATCGAACCTATTGAAGAGTCTGAATCGGTAAGTCCCATGGTGGTTTAGGAAAAGAAGTTAAAAGGGGAAACCAGAATTTGTGTGGAATTGAAATAATTGAATGATTCTTTTCTGCATGACACCTTCCCTACACCATTTACAAACAAAGTATTAGACAATGTAAGAGGATAGGAGATCTATTCTTTCACACATGGATTTTTGGGGTACCATCAGATCAAAATTGTACCAGAGGATAGGCATAAGACAATCATTGCTACAAGAATGGCACCTGTAGAGTACACTATGAAGCAAAATAAGGAGTTGGCAGTCAAAACAACTGATTTCTCATTGATTGCTTGACACTTGTAAAAAATGGGGCCAGATGAAATATTACGTAGGTATGTCCTTGAAGACGAAAGACAAAGTATTTTGACAAAAGCTCATGGAGGAGTCACAAGTGGAAATTATGTAGGGAAGGCCACCACGCAAAGAATCTTAAGAGTTGGGTTATGGTGGTCCACAGTACATAAGGATGCAAAATAATTCTACCAAGCATGTGATGTATGTCAAAGAATAGGGAAGCCAACTAAGAGAGATGAGATGCCACTAGTAATTTTACAGTCTCTTGACAAATGGGCTATTGACTTTGATGGACCTATCAGTCCACTAAGAAAAAAGACTGGTCATAGGTATATAATCACTACAACTGATTGTTTGACAAGATGGATTGAAGCACAGTGAGTGAAGGGCTATAGTGCAGAAATTGTTGTGAGGTTCATCTTTCAATATATAATGTCCATATTTAGCTACCTAAGGGTTCTAATGAGTGACCAAGGGACACACTTCTTGAAGAAGACCATTGAATCATTAACTGAGGAATTTTAGGTTTACCACTAGAAGAGCACTCCTTATCATCCTCAGGAAAATGGAACAATGGAAGATTTCAATAATATTTTGTAGAATGCATTGACCAAGGTATGAAATGTGAATAGAGATGACTCAGATTTGAGGATTCTAGTGTTGTTTTGGGCATACATGAAAACATGCAAGAAATTGACAAGGAAAACATCGTTTAGATTGGTATATGGATAAGAGGAAATTATGCCTATGGAGAAAATTGTGCCAAGTTTGAGGATTGCAGTGTTTACAGATATGGAAGACCCTAACATTATGAAGGAAATGATTTCGTAGTTATTGGCTCTAGAAGAAGATAGTTTCATAGCAAAAAGCAAGGGAGAAGGCATGGCATGATAGGCACATTAAGAAGAATACATTCAAGGAAGGAGATTCTACTATTATATGACAAAAAATTCATTAAGTTCCTAGGAAAATTTAAAACACATTAGTTAGGGCCATATATCATCAAGGACATCTCTTACGGTGGAGCAAATCAACTTGCAAAGTTAACTGGTTAGCTGATTCCAGGATGAGTGAATGGTAGCAGATTGAAAGTATACAGAGACAATTTTGTCCCTAGAAATTCAGACTGAAAAAAAGAAGGGAAGAAAGTCTCAGTGAGACCTGTAGTTGAAAGTGTGCACAAGATTATAAACTACTCTATAGAAAGGGACTTCACTAAAGGAATATTACTGTGTGATACTCAGGAGTATGACAATTCTGAAGGAACTTCGATGAAGAAAGGATGACTATGCCACAAGGAAGATTCATCAAAGTTGGCTAGAAATATGATCGTTCGAAGGAAAACTCTACCGTTAAAAGGAAGTTTCTATTAAAGGGCAAAGGAGAAACACATTTATGAAGCAAAATTGGCCAAATATAGCACCATAGATCCATTAAATGAGCAAGATATTAGTCAATCATGGGGCTAGAAACTCAAATTCATTAAAAAAACCATATGTCACACCACATTTTATGCTTTGTTGTCTGAATAATTTGAGAAGTTGTAACCAAGTGTGAGAGAAGTGAGCTACTGCATGTCTAAGAGAAGTTTTGAAGAAATTTCTAGAGCATTTGGAAAGGATGAGATTGTCTAACTTTCGCAAGCAATGGATGGAAGACTCAAGCCATTAAAGGAAAGGGAGAAAGAGATATTGTAGAAGACTGCTAGTCCAACTAGAGAGGCATTGCTAGAGGACATGCGTCAAGAGGAGAAACAAGTAGCAGAAATAGTCTAGCAATACAACTTAGTCTATAATGTTATTACAACAATGATCAAGGGTGGCGTAGATGAGTGACTCAAGATGAGTTACATGTGAGCGTTGGGAGCCTATTGGGCGCAACCCAACATGGTATAGATTTGGTCAAAGACTCCTCATTTTGAGGAGTGAAGCATGTGGAGACCGCGGAGTTATATTTACCACGCGATCTTTAGGGGCTTTGGGGTGGGTCAAAGCCCCTCATTTTGTAACAGGTATTGGATGCTAATTCATTGTTTTGTCGGATCCATGGTATGTGGACCATGGTCTTATAGTAATGAAATCTATATAAGGAGATGTAATACTTCATCGAGGAGAGTAATACAATAAATACATCATAGATGTATCATTGATATCTTTTGTCATTAGTATGTAGTTTGGGCTCTAGGAGAGGTCTTCGCAGCTTATTGCACAAAGGCCTTGAAGAGTCTACAGCTGAGTGCACAGACCACCTACAGTTGGGTGCACGGGTCAAAGAATTTGTATGTATTGAAGATCTATCTTAATAAAAGAAGAAGAAGTTATGGAAAATTTTTATGTATCTGTGTTTATTATCTATCTTTATACATATTGTTATAAATGTTTTTTACTGAGTTATGTGAAATAGTACATGGTATACTATTTTCTAATATGTTTATGCAATAATTATAAATTTGTGAATTAAATAATTAACGTGAAGTTATTTATGCAGGTGGAGTTGTAAATAGGTATAATACATAAGTAAACACATGGGCACCACAGTAAGCATATCCCTCTGGCTGTAGATACCTGGTTCTACAACCTCCAAGTACCGCTTTGAGTGAGACTGCAATCTGCTTGTAGGTCATTGCCGAAAGGGCCAGTCGTTGATGGTTTTGTTGGTACACAATATACTTTGAACCTAGGTCCAAGCCCCTTGATCCAACATCATAGATGGAGCACAAACTTCAAGGAAGACTGGACTGAGGCTTTCCAATGTGATAGGATTGTCACATGATTGAATTAGGAGAGATTTTAAATGTTTTGTAGATATTTACATCAAGATGTGAGTTTTTTTTAGAATAAGTGGGAGGGATTATTTCCTAACATAAATGTAACTTCAATTTCCTTATTTGTGAGAAGGGGAAATGAATCATCACTTGTGGCTCTTGGTTATCCCATGTAGCTTTATTTAAAAAGAGAGGAAGAGTGTTTGAGAATTGTGTCTGCACTAGAGGCAGAAGTGCAGCATAGGTAGAGACGAGAAGCTCCAGCGCTAGAAGAAGAGGCAAATGATGAGAGGCTTGGGCTCCACATGCCCATATTGTAGACATGGCTAATTTAATGTATGTTGAATGTGATTAATTGAAAAACATATTTATTTTCCTCAGTGTTTTCATTTTACTCTATCTATTATTAATGAAGTTGTTTATATGCACTTGTGAAGAATTGAAATGTGTTAATACATGTATCTTGGTTGTATGCCTTCATGTCGAATATGGAGGTGTTGATAGATGTCATGGTTGTGTGTTTTTATATCAAATTGATATTCCTTGGTTTAGATGTATTTTGTGGCTGAATATGTATTTACCTATGTATGTGAGGTTGTGGTTTCATATGGTTGTTGTAGTGGTTGTTTAGGTTATTATAAGTATGATTGTGACTCTATTGATGTGTGTAATCACTTCTAGCATTTGGTATTGTGTATGGGAACCTATGAGAATTTGTAATATGTTATGTGCCTGTCTGGAGTTAGTCCATGTGCTTTAGTTCATTATATATCTGTCAAATGCATTGAAGTTTGTGAAGACTTTGAAGTTGTCTTGCGTGTGCTAGTTTGTGCAGTGTATGCGTGGTTGTGTGGTATGCATATGTAGGATGGTATATACCCATTTTTCTTTATACTTCTATTAGTAAAATATGTCCACTATTAAATATAAGAGTCTTCATGTGTAGAGAAAAAAATAATACCCTTGTTAGAGTGTAGTCACACCCTTTGGTGTCTTGTTTCAAACCTGTGAGGATTTTTCCTTTCATGTTGGAGTAGGGACTATGTAAAACCCATAGTGAATGCAGTGTTGTCATAGGAAACTCAGTCTCATTATTGTGTGAACGTTGTCAAAAACCCTTTTCTAACTAGTTTCAAGGGGAAAATGTATTAGCATTGCAATCCTCGTGAAGAAGGGCATAATAATTCGACGGTTATGTTAGGGAGAAATCCAAGACTATGCAGAATCGACATTGAAGAGGAGAAAGTCAATTAAGCTTCCCTCAAATGAAAAAATACAATATATGGGCTACAATGAAAATTTTTCACAGCGCCTACAACATTTTTACAGAGCTGCAAAAATATTGCATAGTGCCTACAACAAGTGATTTTCTAGGGTGTTTGTGAGCTGTTGGAAGCTTGTTTTGGTGTGCCGGTTGTGCCCTAGATAATTTGAAACCCATGTGAGTTAAGTGAGGTGAGAGGAAGGGTCAGAAGGCTTGACATATTTCTCTCAGAGAAAAGGTCCAAGGAAATATCCGTTCTTATTTTGACTGCACATTTTAAATTAATTTTGAATCTCCAGAATTGGTTCTATACCACGGAGTCGTGCTTGAGCATGTTGGAGTATCCTAAGTTATGGGAGACAACTAAGGTAACCCGACACTTCCCCATCAATTTGTATCATAGCTAGTGTGTTGTTATGTACGGGGACCTTTGAATGGGATGTTGTGAGAATTTTTTGATTGGAATTGTTAGCAAACAAATTCATTGAACATAATTTAACTTAACAATATTGAGAGTATAATTTGATGTATTTTGAGATAATTTTATGTAGGTTATTAGAAGCAGATATGGATAGTTGTGGATAGAAAAAAATCTAGTGTTTTTTTCAAGAGGAAATGGAATTTTATCCATTTCTATGTGGAAAGTGGAAATATCTCTGAAGGACAAGTGAAGAGGTTGGTAGAAGGTCCATGTGATGGATATGGCACAAATGTCAAAGAAGATTTGATCCATGTACAAATTGAATTTCCAGGTTTGAAGACAACTTGATAATAAAAAGAGGTTTAAGAGGAAAAGGATCCTTATAATAGTAAGTGGGGTGATTGTAGGAGAATGAAGATTTGATATGATCTTGAGGAAGAACAAGTGTATTTCTTGGAGAGGAATTGGTTCAGCAAGTAGTTGAAGACAAGATCTTGTGATAGATATTATAAAAATTGAATGTGATGTTTATTCTAACTTGGTCATTAAAAGGATTGTGCTTGCGGGACTGAATTGGTAGCAGTTGTCATAGCAAGTAATATATGTCAAAGGAGAAGGAGCGGGAAAGATCTCTTAGATGAAAAATGGTGATAGAACCTGACAACAAAACTAAGAAGAGTGAGCGGTTGAAGATGTATTAGACAACAACTTTTGAAGATGAGGAGTAAGAGTTCTCAAGAAGAGGTTATACTATAAAGAACCTAGAGAAGAGAAGATACCAAGAGGATGATTGGTATTGAGTGACAAGCAGCATACTTGTTACACAGAAAAGAAAGGCTTGTTGTATCTCACTAGTAGACAAGAAGAACTCAGGAGGAGGAAGAGTTGAATATAATAGCAGGGGTTTAGGGGAAAGTCATAAGATGAAGAAGAAAAGTGCCAAAGTAGTGAACAATGAAGGATTGAGAAAGAGATCGTTGAGAGAAGAACTCAATCATGCAAAACAATTGCTACAATAAATTCAAGATGACCAGAGTTATGAACGAGAAGAATGGTGTTGAAGAGGAAGTTATGCAATAGAAAAAATATGACAACATTGAGAAGAATTATGTAGCAGCATTTTTGTTTTCAAGTGAAGATTCAACAGGGAGGTAATGGTATTTTGTTAATTCTGGATTAATTACCAATTAGAAGTAGCAGTGATGAGTGTTTTCATCTTATGATAATGGCAAGGAACCTTGTGGTAGAAAGTGAGGAAGAACAACAATTTTTTCAGAGGAAGAATGTGAGTCAATTCCATGCAGAAGATAGAAGAACAGAGAGTGTTCATATGAATATTCCAGAGGAAGGATCCAACAAAATTACTAAGAGAATACTAGGCATTGATGGGCTCAATATGGTATTTACAAATAGGTTAATGGATTCAGCTTGTTGCAATGGCTTGTGTGTAGTTTAGAATGATCAAGAAGAATCTCATAGAAGAAGGGGACTTTTTACTATTTAAAGTCATAGTAAATGTTTAGAGAGAAGCCATAGTAGATCAATTTAGAACAAACTTGACATAGAAGTAGCTAAAGTCAAATTATAGCTAGAGATGATGAGAGGATTGCTACAAGGAGAGGAGGAAGACCAAGGTTACAAATGGACCCTCTGGAAGAAAGTAAAATGAAATTTGTTGCAGGTGAAGTTGAGACAAAGATTAAATTCTTAGTTGGAGGAAATCTCAAGGGAGTTGAGTTATAACCATGAAAGGACAATGTAAGGGTGATGAACACATGTGATGAAGTAGATGAAGATTCATTAAGCAACCTGAAGACAAAAAAATTATGCCAAGGACTGAGTTAGAGGTTGAAATTGACAAAAGGAAAGAAGTAAGGTATAGTTGGTTGGATGAAGAGACAACCTGTGGTTTTGAGGAATTTTTTGGCAAGTTTGAATAGTTGGGAAACAAGTATGAGTTTAGAGTTCACAATGGAAGTAGTAGAAGAAGATACAATTTTAGTAAAGATCTGGTAAGAGATTTATTTCACTGTGTAGGTGATAGTTGAGGAAGGTGAGGAGATTTGCAGCATCCTAGAGCAAGGAGTGCTCACAGGGTTCTAGAGAAGAGAACCAAGAAGATGCCAAAAGCCAAAAATTAGGAGAAAGTTTGGTGAGGTATCCTATAGCAAGGAAGAGATTTATTACTGCATATGTGTGTTGTGGCTCACAAGTTGAAGTTGTCATGAGAAGACTAGATGCATATGGTGAGGAGGTCATATATTTTTGTACATTAGGAGTCTGATGAAGGTGCATAGATGGATCACAAGGTTCAAGGAAGACTAGCCTGAGGGTTTCTAATGTGATGGGATGGTCACATGATGATGCTAGGAGAGATTTTAAATGTTTTATATATATTTCCATTAGGGTGGGAATTTTGTTTTTAGAAGAAGTGAGAGGAATTACTTCCTAATGTAAATGTAACTTCAATTTCCTTATTTGTGAGAAGGGTAAATGAATCATCACTTGTTTCTCTTAGTTATACCATGTAGATTTCTTTAAAAAGAGAAGAAGAGTGTTCGAGAAGTGTGTGTGCAACAAAGGTAAAGAGGATAAGTTCCAATGCTAGGAGAACAAGAAGAGGATGAGAAGCCTACGCTACACATGGCCATATTGTATACATGGCAAGTTTAATGTATGTTGAATGTGATTAATGAATAAATGTGTTTATGTGCCTCTATTTTTTTATTTTCCCCTATCTATTATTAATGAAGTTGTTTATTTTCACTTCTTAAGAATGGAAATGTGTTGAGACATATATATGGACATATTGTATACATGGCCAGTCTAATGTATGTTGAATGTGATTAATGAACAAATGTGTTTATGTGCCTCTATTTTTTCATTTTCCCCTATCTATTATTAATGAAGTTGTTTATTTTCACTTCTTAAGAATTGAAATGTGTTGAGACATATATCTTGGTTGTATGCATTCATGTCTAATCTGGAGGTGTTGAGAGTTATCATGGTTGTGTGTTTTTATATCAAATTGATATGCCTTGGTTTAAATATATTTTGGGGTTGGATGTGTATTTACCTGTGCATGTGAAGTTGTGATGTCATATGTCTTTCATAGTGGTTGTTGAGGTGATTAGAACTATGACTACGAGTCTGTGGATGTGTGTAATCATTATTGGAATATGATATTTCATATGGGAACATGTGAGCATTTATGAGATGTTTTGCGCCTGTCTGGAGTTAGTCCTTGAGCTTTAATCAGTTATGTATGTGTAAAATGCATTGAATACTATCAAGACTATGAACTTGTTTTGCATGTGCTAGTTTATGTAGTGTATGAGTGGTTGTGTGGTATTCATATGTAGAATGATTGATACCCATTTGTGCATTAGTCGTTCTATTGGTGAAATATGCTTGATGTTGAATATAAGAGTCTTCATGTGTAGAGAAAAATAGAGTACCCCTGTTAGAGTGTAGTCACACCCTTTGGTGTTATGTTTCAAACATGTGAGGATTGTTCCCTACATACTAAAGTAGGGACTATGTAGAACCCATAGTGAATGGAGTTTTTTCATAGTAAACAAGGGCTCACTTTTGTGTGAATGTTGTGTAAAACCCTTTTATGATTGATTTCGAAGGGCAGGTGTGTAAGCATTGCAATCTTGATGACGAAGGGAATAATAATTTGATGGTTGTGTTAAGGAGCAAGCAGATACTATGGAGAATTGACCTTGCAGAGGAGAAAGTTGATTTAGCTTCCCTGGAATATGAAAATGAATTTTTTAGGGTGCTATGAAAATATTTCGCAACGCCTATAGGATTTTTACAGTGCTCCGAAAATATTTTGCAATGCCTATGGCAAGCAATTTTTAGGGTTACATGTGAGTTGTTCGAAGCTTTTTTTGGCCTGCTGGTTGTGTCCTTTATAAGTTGAAGCCCATATGAGTTTGTTGAGTTGAGAGGAAGGGTTAGAAGGCTTGAGAAATATCTCTCATAGAAAAGGGCCAAGGAAATCTCCATTCTGACTTTTGAATCTCTAGAATTGGATTCTACAACATAGAGTTGTGCTTGAGGATGTTGGAGTATAGTAGATTATGGGAGACGGATGGGGTAACCCGACACTCCCCATCAATTCACTAGCATAATATTCATGATGTGGTTATTTTTTCCAAGGATATCTTCCATTTTGTTAGGAAGGCCAATTCAAAGTAGTGATCCTGAAACTGGATTTGTTTGAGGTTTATGACAAGGTCACTTATACATTTCTTGGATTGGTGCTCATTTAGCTGGGGTTTGCTATCACTATTGTTAATTGGATCATGTTATGCATCCAAAGCACTTATTTTGTGGTTCTTATTAATGTGTCTCCCTCCCATTTGTTCACTACTTCTAAGGGTATAAGGTAGGGTTTCCCCCATTTGCCTCTCCTTTTTGTGATTATTGTTGATACTTTTAGTTTCCTAATGATAGATTCTCAAAGTAGGGGGGGTTTTTGGAGGAGTCAAAATATCAAAATCTAGATCTATATCTGATTTGAGGTTTATAGATGAAATATTGGCTTGCTCCTCAAGTTCCCAATAGGAACTCACATCCCTCAATATTTCTCTAGACTTATTCTACAAAGTAACAAGTATGTAAATTAATGGTTTTAAATATTTGATTATGTTCAATGGATGGTCTATGGAGCCTATGTTGTGGGCCCAAGAAATATTTCCCTTTATTTTCAAAGAACTAAAGGATGGCACTAAATACTTAGGATCTAATTTGAAACCTTACAATTATTGCAAAGATGATTGGTCACGGTTGTCTAGGAAATTTGAAGTATTGGGATGGTCAAATTGATTTTTATCTAGGGGAGGGAAATTGGTTGGTCAAAGAAGTATTGGATGGAATTCGAGTGTATTTGAACTCTATTTTAGCTATTCCTAAAGGTGTCCTCACTTAGATTTACAAATTCTACTTAAGATTCTTTTGGATAGGATTTGGTGATCGTACGGGTATTGTACCAGTAAAGGAGTCTCGTATATTTGCTCCAAAAGAGCTTAAAGGCTAGGGCCTTAAGGAGATTCATATTTTTTCTAAGACTATAGTAGTAAATAATCTGTGATGCCTAATGAGAGAAACATCCTTATAGTTCAAATTCATGCAGAAAAATTAGTTCTCTAGTATACAAATCTCTAACTGGTTTAGATCTGTTGATAAGCCTATTACAGGATCTATTGTTTGGAAAGCCTTAGTTAAGGCTTTCCCTTTGGTTAGACATTATTGGCCTAGAAGGTTGGGAATGGTAGAGCCATTAGAGTTGGTTTTGATCCATGGTTTGGAGCTGGGAATACTTATAGGCTTTTTGTTCCCTTGTCCAAGAATTGATACAACAAAATATTGTGGTACTAGTCAATGATGTTACACAACTCCCTTAGGTCAGAGGTAGGGAGGAATGGAAAATTACCAAGGATTTAGGGCTTAGCATTGATTTGGTGGAAGAATAGGATAACTATGTGGGAAATTTATCTGAGTTGTATATTTTTGTGAGACACAATTGTTTCTGGGAAAACTAGTGTCTTTTTGATCTGCTAGTCCCACTAAGACGAGTAGCTATCTTAGAAACAAACAATCAAAGCAAATTGTGATTTCCTTTATGTGTGATAGATAAGAGAGAATCAAAGGGGACCAACCTGGATCTTCCACTTGGCTCCTTGCTTGTTTCCTCTCTCCCTTGATAGAGCTTACCACTCCTCTCCTACTTGTCCCGCTTTAGAGAATAACTATAGAGGCGAAGCAACAAAACACCATCAAAGCATCTCGATCTATAATATCATAAAAAATGCAGAATCAGAAATACATTGACCATACAATTGCATTCACAAATAACAAGATTCACAAATACATGATTATATGGAGGAAAACTCAAATAAATTTATTAATAGTAGAAGAGAGGATTACAACCTAGCTGTCTGATCCAGTGTCATCCTCCCAGCATCAAAGCCCTCTTCACCTCATGAAAAGAAAGATCACCAAAAAATACAATGTCTCTTCTCAAAGAGAAACCAACAACACTTCCTTACAAATTACAAAATTCCAGCCTCTAGATCTCTCATATGAGGGATTCATTTATATATATTTGCAGAGGTGTGAGTCAACTCTAGGTTTTTGATTAGTGTCATCCCATTGATATTTCTTGGTTACACTTGGAGATTTCATTGATCTCTTACTCATCCCTGGGTGAATTCAGAGAGGCAAGTGTCATAGAGGAAGTTTCTGGAAGATTCCACAAGCATCCGCTTAGCAAACTGCTTCAGACATTTGTCCATTCTTGCTCGTCACACCCCACAAAAGGCCTTTTTAGTATGCATCAGACCTAGATAGTGTAGGAGTTAGTATGCATCACACCTTGATCAAGGAGCAGTTAGTATGGTCCAGTTTTGGCAAGTTATGAGTGGTTTTTCAGGTGGAACTTCTGGGAAATTATGTAATCAATTGACCATGATCCTTTAGGGTATGAAACAAAACTATTAGGGGTTAAAGAGACCTTGGTTTATCAACATATGTGATTGGGGTTGCAGTGCCCAAATATGTCTATGAAAGTTCCCACCTAAAGCATGAGGTGATAAATCTTCTGATGTCGAGTGAAATGCTTTATCATGAGGATCTAAGGTATTCAAACTGGAAGGTGACCTATATAAAATACAGTACAATAAATCATCATCATATTATTTTCATGATCTAGCTAAGGCAGGCATTCCCATGTTCAACTTTATAGATTCATTTTCATGTACATAGGATAGATAATCGTCTGTTGTTACAAACTGGTGATTCTTTTTATGTAGAGTCATCATCCCTTAGCCTGGATGATCATCTGTGTAGCTTCTGTGTACATTTGATGTCTTTATATTGCTGAATATATCACAGCTTGAATGGATGAAACTAGATATGGGGTCTTCAAACTCGTTTAATCTTTGCCCGATGTACAAGTCGATCCATGTGAAAAGATCTTCTGAAGTCGAACATGGAAAAACATCACCTGACTACCAGCCAATGATGTAAGTTGTTAATAGGCACGAAAGGAATCACCGATAATGATAATGACCCTCAAGATACTACAGTATAATTCATGTGGTGTGAATATGTGATCTAATGTCAAGCACCATGCAAAATCTTTCGGTTGAAGGCCATTAATGTAAACTTGTCGTCAGAAGTGAGAAACTTGCCATTGAGGCATACAAGCTTCAAAGTACTGAAAGGGTTGTTCCTAAGTCAACTTCTTGGATAATGAGCTGACATCGACAAGAACTGACACATTGTAGCAGGGCCTTAATGTATCCCACGTCTACGACGTGAAATGAAGCAAATGATTTTCTGGAGGTGAAAATAATTTGATGATACAAGGTTCAGGAATGGCGGTCATGAAAAATGGAGAGTGAAGGTATTGCAGTGGATGAGGCATTAGCTAGGTGGTGAATTCTCTTAATGACTTCTCTTGAACATGTCAGCAACACTAAGATGGATTGGTAGCATTAACCCCAAAATATGGATGGTGTGGAGAACCAATGGTGATATGACCGGTGAATAGAGTGACCCAACCCGACTCAATCATGGTGATGGAGTGAAAGTGTCATGTTCAAGAGCGACTTGCTACCAATGAAGTTCTTCAAGTTTTCTTCACTCTTTCCCCTGTCATTGTTAACCAGTACCTCTTTATTTTTTTCAAGCTTGAGGAGGATAACATATGTTTGTTTTAAAATTTTCCCTTTGAGCAAACCTATCGCTATGTTTTGGCGAGCCTAGCGACAGTGAAACACGCTCTTGTACGGATGGACAAGTTTGTCGCTATTGTTTTAACAAGTTTAATGACAAGGATAACTCAGTCCTTTTCATCTTTAGAGAGTTTGAAAAGGGATGAAAAGGAAACTCTAGTAGTCCTTTTTCATAGCATAATCCTTTAAGTCCGAAAAAGTATAAAATAATATGAAAGGGATGACTTTTTGATTGCTTTAGTGAGCCAAAAAAGACAAGTTCTCGATCTTTTTGTGGGATGATCCCTCAAGTCCAAAAAGATCAAATTGTAGAGGAGGGATGGCATTTCCACTTACTGTAAGGAGCTGGAAAGGCCAATAGCTTGAAATTCTTTTCATATTTAATGAGTATAAAAAGAGCTTAAAAGAGACTCATTTTTGAGGAAGGAGTGATGTTTTTGTGTAGCAACTAGTTCCAGGTAAGTTTGGAACTTCTCAAAACATGGCAGTGTGAAGAGGGTGGCTAACAGGATCACTCATCGCAGCTGTTCCTCAAAAGGTTAAACAATCAAGTGGAAGTGTATGATCGGCCAAAAGAATGGAGATGACAATAAGAACACAACCAAGGCTTGAAAGGTTGATAGCATGGCAATCACAGAGGTCAATTAGTAAAGGCGGGTTTATTTTTAATGAGCTTGAACCTTGCATTAACATATGCTCAGTGGTGGGTTTATTTTTTAATGAGCTTGAACCCTATGGAAACATTTCTCATTCCAGTCATTTTGAAGATGTCTCTCATTAGTAAGTTCATTTTTTAGCAAGATTGCACCCTGCGAAACTTTTCTCACTGCCTTTTTATGTAGGCTAGAAATGACCAAACTACAAAGCTAACTACACAAAAAGCTAAAGAACTACTAAGATTAGGTAGGGTGGTTTTGTCTTTCATCTAGACACAACCTTTCCTTTGCTTTGTCTACACGCCACAAACAAAGGTGACTGGTGATCAGACCAATCACCTAACCTAAGAAGTTGAAACTAAAAAGCTAAAAAGCTAAAAAATGAAATTGGTCACTTTTTACTTGCATAAAAAGGGTTGCATGCCCCTAGGTATTGAAAAACGAGAGTTCCCAGATAACCATATGGGAGTCCTCGTGGTTAGGCGGGATTGTTTCATCCACAAAGCAGATAAAACATTTCCTTGTCTTCGTCCATCGAAATAGACAAAGGTGAATGGTGTGAGCTTCCAATCACATAAACTGTCAAGAAACCTATCTTTTCAGCTAGGTTTGCCTGCTGAAGCAAGCTAGGGTGCTTGCCCCCTAAGCTTCATTACAGTCACTGGACTACTCATGGTAATTAGGTGGATGAAATGAAGGTCGAAGAGACATTCTTGACGCAAAGAGACCATTTAGGGATGATGTTTGACTCTTAGCTACATTTGAATCAAGAAATGAAAGTTGGTTGATAAGTTGTACCACTTTGCTTTCATGCGGGAAACACATTACTCGAAAGAGTGTGGAAACAATATCTTCCATGTTATACACGTAGTCATGCCCAAGGAGTAGATTGTAATCTAATGGCCCTTGGACTACCATCACATTCAAGTGAATGGTTTTCCTTTTCAAAGTTATTGGCAACTTCGAAAGGATCCCTAACGGTCAACTGGTTCCTTTGTTAAAGCCTGACAAATTTTGTGTCTCAGGCAGAAGAAATGGAAAACCAAGTGCTTTCCAAGCAGTTGAGGAAAGGATACTCACTGAAGCCCCATCATCTATGATATTTCCAGACACGATCATTTTGTAAACTTGTACTATGACTCAGAATGGTACATTAGATGGAAGGCAGGTTCTTGCTAGTTGACTCCAATCGAAGGAAATGACTAGACTACTTGGAGGGGGTACCGGATAAATGGCTGGATGAACCCCTTGAACTGGGGGACTTTCCTCCTGTTGTAAAGGAATAGGCGGATTTCCCCCAAGTTCATCAAACTCTGTATTAACAAAAGGAATTTGGACAATATTGTTCTCATTCTCTTTGGAAATTGTATTGTCTGAAGGTGGACCTTCTGAAGGCAAGATTAGTCAACTGCCATCTCGACCTATTGACTTTGGTCCAGTATGGACTCAGAAGGTTTAGTTTCAATGATAGGCACTTCGACTAATGATTAAGTTACATCAATCAGGTTTTCAACTAGCAATGGACTTGGTAAGAGTTTCTTGTATCCAGGTGGGCGTCCCTGCATCGAAGCAAGATGGTTATCCAAGACACTTTTGGCTTTGTCCATAAAAGGACAACAGTGAAGGGCATGATCACCTTCACATGACCTACATGGAAATATGACCTTTCCTTTCTGTCTATTGACTTCATTTTCACTAGTTTATGGTGTGTTGTCAACATGATCACCAGAGGTTGATGACACCGGACGGAGCGAACGAGGAGACCATTCTCTCAAGATCCACAAAATGCAAGGAAAATCTTGATGAAGGTGGTCTCCCTTGCAAATTATGCATGGAGATCTATGCTTGGAAATTTTGATGTGTGGATTTTCACCAGATGATTCATGGTTGCCCCGTTGCTTAGCCGACTTCTTCTTCTTCTTCTCCTTTCCTTTCTTCTTCTTCTCAACCACTTGGTTTTTAGTATCACTAGTTTCACCAAGCAAAGAGGAAGAGGGGGAGGGAGAAACAAATGAAGTAGAAGGTGAAGGGGAAACTTCAGTATCATCTGGTTGCTGATTTGATTGCTAAGGAATCATGATATTTTGAATGATAGAGGTTGAGAATAGCCATACTAGCAGGCAGATTGTGATTCCTGGAAGGGACAATGTAGCCATATATGGAGCACCGATATCTCCCACAGAAGAGAAGGGGCTTGGATTTCCCCCAAGAGGGATTCCTTGATTGGTGGACTCCATTATCTCAACCTAAGATCAACAAAGGAACAGGGATGTTATTCTGTATTAAATAAATTTTAATGACACTTTGACACAACTTTACTTTTTCAATTCTTAAGAGCCGAGAAAAAGTTAAAGATGACTTTTGTCTCCTTCGATTTTTAATTAGCCTGAAGTGACAAGTGCTCAAATGGACCTTTTCTTTTAAGGAGTCAAAAAGAAATGAAAGTGACTACTCTAGAAATCTACATAGAGGGATTACCAAACAAATCACAAAACTACAAAATACACCTTGGTGGTAAATTAGTGAGAAATTACCAAGGACTTATGTATGGCAGTCAATCTTCTTGAATGTTGTGTTCAGTGCATTGTGATCGATAGGGCGGCAGAAATAGCTTCCAATGGATAAAGGATGTAATCCTATTGTGGTCTCCCAATATATACTCGACGGTACGGGAAGCATAAGTCCATACTAGCACTTGTCATATCAAAGAGGAGGAATCACCCAACCTTTGATGACAACAATAGTTACCAGGTTTTACGACACCGGAATACATCTCTATCCTAGACTTCTAGATGTGTTGCGTTAGGTTCCAAAGCGTTTTTATGTTCATTGAGATTTATTTTAGAGTTGATCTTGTTTATAAGTTTGTCTTTCAAGGTTCACCACGTGATGTAGATGTAAAATTCCTAAATATGCAATCTAAAATGATAAACTGTCGTTTATTTTAGCAATGAAAATCTTAGCTACTAAGGAAAGAAGATTACAATTCTTTCAACAGAGAGCAGAGAACACACACTAAATGCACTTTTTCTAAATCATTTTCCACACAGTCTAAATGTAAATGCAGATGCATGTATTTTTTTTTGTTTCCTTAGTGTAAGAATGCCAAAAAGGAAAGCTAAGTACAGATCTGACCTACTTTCTTCAAAGCGACACTTCGACAATTTCTTTTCAAAATGAAAGGAAGACTAAAACGACACTTTTCGATTTCAAATAGAAAATTGGTTTTGACACTTTAAATATTAACAATACAAATCAAATACAATGGAAAAAGTACAATCGACTATCTAGAAGAGGAAGACTTTACGACACTCTTCTTTTTGACTCAAAATGACAGTTACGACACTTCTTTGCATCAAAAATGATAGTTCGATTAAGCTACTTTTGACAAAAAAAGACTGTAAATGATAGACAAATACATAAAAACATTTACAAAACCCTATCAATGGAGGCTGAATAATGTAAAGGAAAGAGGCTTCAACAATGAGATACTAATCATGAGCAGCAAAACTACTAAATAGAGCTGAAAACAAGGAGGAAAAAACCAAATTTCAAAGAGAGAAATAGTAACATTCAGTCATTGCACCTGTCCTTAAGGGAAATGGTGATGCATCTCACCTGCAACACATGGGAGGTGCGATGCATACAGGCTGCTAGTTACAGACAATGTGATGGGCCAAGGAACGAAACTGAGTTTGGTTTTTGCTCACAATTTGCAGCTAAGTTCAGTGATTTAGGCTGAGCTATGATGGACATTAAAAACAAAGTAAAGGGGTATGATCTTAAGAGGTTATTGAGCAACCACAAGGGCATTTAGGATGCTTGTAAGTCAGATGTTCAGTTCATAAATCAACCTAGAGATTCACTGAAGAAGCATTCATCTACTTTGCAGTTGAATAGAAAAAGCAGTTCGAAGACTATCTGGCTAACTTCAGGCTCTATCTTTGTTTTATAAAGAAAACAACAATAAAAAAAAAAACAAACTATTCGCTCCCCAGCAAAGTTGCCATTTTGTTTCTAGGAAAACTAGTCTCTTTTCAATCTACTAGTCCCACTAAGATGGGTAGCTATCTTAGAAACAAACAATCAAAGAAAATTGTGATTTCCTTTATGTATGATAGATAAGAGAGAAGCAAAGGGGACCAACCTGGATCTTTTGCTTGGCTCCTTGCTTGTTTCCTCTCTCCCTTGATAGAGCTTGCCACTCCTCTCCTACTTGTCCCGCTTTAGAGAATACCTATAGAGTTTAAGCAAACAAAAACCTTCAAAGCTTCTCCAATCTATTATATCATTAAAAATGCAGAATCAGAAATACATTGACCATACAATTTCATTCACAAATAACAAGATTCACAAATACATGATTATATGGAAGAAAACTCAAATAACTTTATTAATAGTAGAAGAGAGGATTACAACCTAGTTGTCTGATCCAACATCATCCTCCTAGCATCAAAGCCCTCTTCACCTCATGAAAAGCAAGATCACCCAACAATACAATGTCTCTTCTCAAGGAGAAACCAACAACACTTCCTTACAAATTACAAAATTCCAGCCTCCAGATCTCTCAGATGAGGGATCTATTTATAGATATTTGCAACAGTGTGAGTCAACTCTGGGTTTTTGATTAGTTTCATTCCACTGATAGTTCTTGGTTCCACTTGGAGATTTCATTGATCTCTTACTCATCCCTGGGCGAATTCAGGGAGGCAGGTGTCATAGAGGAAGTTTTTGGAAGATTCCATGAGCATCCACTTAGTAAACTACTTCAGACATTTTTCCATTCTCACTCATCATACACCACAGAAGGCATTTTCAGTATGCATCACACTTGGCTATTGTAGGAGTCAGTATGCATCACACCTTGACCAAGGAGCAGTCAGTATGGTCCAGTTTTGGCCAGTTCTGAGTGGTTTTTTAGGTGGAGCTTCTAGGAAATGATGTAATCATTTGACCATGATCCTTTAGGGTATGAAAAAAACCTTTTAGGGGTTAAATAGCCCTTGGTTTATTGACATATGTGATTGGGGTTGCAATGCACAGATATGTCTATAACAACAATGTAAAGGACTATCTGTATTAGACTAAGAATCCCCATAATGGATCATTTATGTGAAAGATGGGATATAAGTCATGGTTTAAATAAAAATTCATTGGATCTAGATCCTAGTGCCAATAGGTGTTATGGAGGAACAAATCCCTATTGACATAAAAATTATCTTTATAGTTGGAATTCTATAGAAAACTCTCGACTTGGGGAAAAACTACTAAGAAGGGGTTGCAATGGCATAAATTCATGTGCACTATGCAAACAATATGAGAAGACTCATGGATAACTAGTTTTGCATTTTGAGTACATCAAGCATATTTGTAGAAGCATGTGGTCAGATCCGAATCTGAAGCATTGTTAGATAGGTCCCTTATTAATTGATTTTTATAAAATATGTTGGTTGGATAAATCTGTAGAGAATTATGCTTACCTTCCTTTTCTATTAATATTTCAAGTATGATGCACTAGGAACCAAGGTATCTTTCAAGAAAAATATATTCCTTCAGACATTTATGTAGCCAACATTGTGCCATTAACTCAAGAGTTCAAGTCAAATCCAAAATAACCTTGTCCCACAAACCTAATCATGCCCCTTATATATTTTGGATTTTCATAGGGATTCTTTGACGGGGCTAGCCAAGGCCACCATCTTAAGTGCGAGGTGGGAGTGGTCCTCTAGCTTAGTCATAATCATCATATTAAATATAGATATGCACCAGGAAAAGGATTGAATAAAAAGAAATAGTTTGTGTCCATGGCAATGATATTGAAGCTAGAAAAGAAGAAAGGTGTATCAATATTGCAAGTGATACAGGGCTCAAAGTTGGCAATAAATTGAGGAAATCATAAGGTATAGGTGAGAATTTGGAGAAGGAAATTGCTATTAGCTGACATGCATGAAGAAGAAAATTATTTTGATCACAATATATTATATTACGTCATCTGTTAACTCAATATGGAGGTTAATATTGTGTCCAAAGAAGCCCTTCACCTATCATTAAAATCTTTTACTTATCATGTCGTGCTAAATGGGGAGGAGGTTGAGTCAATGGGGAAAAAGTTTTCCCTCTAATCAAGAAATTTTTTACTCTATTTTGTTAGTTAAGGATGTCTATTTAGGAAGATGTATTTTCAGATTATGAACTTCTATATAGCACTGGATGGGATCCATGTGACATTGTCAACTTGGAGTCATTTTAGTAGGGAAAACCAGAGCAAAGTTATTCCAAAATTCTTATGTATAACAAGTTATCATGGGATTTTTTTATTGTTTAAGTTCCATTTTTGGAGTCTATAAATGGATTCAGAACCCTATACATTTGGATTTTGCATCAAAAATTGGTATCTATGATTAGAGCAATTATCCAAAAATATTAACTTGATTTTGGGGAGGTCATTTATTGCGTCGATGGGTGCTCTCCAGCCTAGTATGAAGTAGATGTTGTAATTTTCTATTATGTTATTTTATGTTATCTAAATATTTTATCTCAGTCAAATTACATAAAAATAATAATAATAATAAAATTAATAATTATAATTATTACATTATATTAATAATTATTACTAGTTAAACCAACCTAGATTCATCTAACATAGAGGGGTCAAATATTTTGAGGTGCAAACCTTTCTACATGTTTTCCACTCAAAAAACAATAATGTACCTTGAGAGATTTGATTCCTTGTTGCTTGATAGATACAGAGTTAAGATGGATCTATGTTGGTTTAACTTTATCTTGTTGTGGTTAAACTCCATCATTTTGACAACATTTTATCTCATTGTGCATAGAGGTGCACTCCATCCAACCATGACAGCCAATGATATTCTTATGTAACATAGCATATTTAAAGGCATGATATATATAGCTTAGTTGGTTGATCGTCCATCATAAAGCACCTATACTATTGAGAGGTCACATGTTTAAATGTGTAGTTGAAAGGAATTGATCTTTTTAGGTAGATCTACCTAGTAAAATACTCCATGGATGTAGTGATCACCAATCTTCGAGGACCATGAGCCACATTATATAATTATATATATATATATAATATATATATATATATGATATATATATATATATATATATTTAATATATTTATTATATATTATATTATATATATATATATATATAACTATATATTAACAATCTAGATTCCATCTTTGATTCTCTCAGCCTTGATTAATTCGTAGTTAAGATGGATCGTAGCTGCTATTTATGCATCACAATGAATATAAAAATACATTTCTCATGACTAAAAAAAATTGATATTTAAATGGAAATAAAACATACAACTAAAATATATTAATTAAATAATTAATAATTAAATAATAAGAAAGAATGGAAAAATAAAATAAAGTTAATACAATATTAAAAATATCAATAAAATCATACTATTCTTTTGAGATTCTTTAATAATAATTTGGAATGAGGTTATGATGATTCAGTAATAAAAATAATAAATAATAGTATTTTTGTTCTTCCAAAGAAACAAATATGACAGTTTTACTAGGAAAGAAAGATAGAATGCAGCCTAATAGCATTACATTTCTTCAAAATTACCAATATTCCTTGCAGGATTGAAATTAAGCATAAAGGATCAATTAAATCTCTCAATGGATTACCCCATTGATGCAATAATTTCAATCCTATTCTAGCTAACAAATTTCCAAAATATTCCCAAGATTTAAATACATTTACATTCCATTTTTCATTGCTTTTTTATTTAAATTTCATTGAATTTTAATCTTCCTTGGTGAAGTATTTTTTCTATTTTTCCCACTTGAATCCAACCCACATTTTCTATTGTATCCAATGGATCACCCTTCAATAAGTGACCATCATTCTCTTTAGGTTCTTTCTCATATACCTAATATACATAAGAAGATTCTTTCCAGCTTTATTTCTTGGGGATTTAGAGATGAATTTTCATTCATCAAATTTTGTTGTTCTCCTATTATCACTAAATTTTGAGGGTCCTCATACACTTTTTCCTAACTGGATTTTGTTTCCCTCATTGAATATTCTTTGATAATGACTTCCTCATGGTTTTAATTCACTTCTCTATTTCCCTGAGTCTCTCCTTCATTATATACTGTATAATGTTTTCTTTAAGTTCCTTCCCACCATTTAGGCCTTGAATTATTATTTTTGACTATATTATTTTGCAAAAGCTTGGGGAAATTTTTTATTACATGCCTTCTTTCATAACATGCTTGACATCAAAATGAAACATATTCATAATTAATATTTTGAACCACACATAGTCTAGAGTCATCAAATTTATCTTGGCACGAAATTCCTTATTGAAATCCATCTCAAAACATATTCAAGCATAAGTGGTTTTATATAAATATTCAGACTCTGAGTTGTTGTAATAAAACTTCTCTAATGAATTACCAATGGAAAATAATGTTGGGAGGTCCCAAAAATGTATGGGAATATTCAAGAGACTTACCCAAATAGGAGTCGTGGATATTGATGCCATAATAAGATCAAAGGTGTGAAACCAAATTTGCGTAGAAAAAACAACACCACCCAAAAATGAGGGCCCAAATTCATAAATATTCTACTTATCCTCAGTATTATAAAGAACATGAACAAAACAAAGTCAAGTCAAAGGGTAATTATTCAGTTCATTAGTCAAGAGGGATTTCCGCGTATCATAAATCCACTTGTGGAGATTGATTGGTTGCAACCAAAACCCATTAGATCTACATACGAAACCATATTCATAAAAGATAAAATAAAATAAAAACAAAACAAAACACAAAACAAAACAAAAACAAAAACAAAAAACAAAACAAAAAAACAAAAACAAAACAAAAACAAAAAAACAAAAACAAAAAAAAACAAAAACAAACAAACAAAACAAACAAACAAACAAACAAAACAAATAAACAAACAAACAAAAAACAAAAACAAAAGCAAAAAAAACAAAAAAACAAAAATCACAACTAAAAGCATCATCTTTCAAAAACAGCATTAAGGGTCAAAGCTTCTTGAACAAACAAAATAATATATGTATATGTATATGTATATATATGTGTGTGTGTGTGTGTGTGTGTGTGTATATATACATACATACATATATATATAATGCAATGATTATAACCAACTTACCATAATTGAAACGACAATGCACGACTAGCATGCTGGCCACAAAACAACTAAAACTGTTTGAACCAAATGTCAACCAATTGTATTGACATAACAATCACCAAACAATTTTTTTTGCAATCACGTAGGTTCTAAAACTAGAAACTTTTTTTATTCGGCAAAGTTTGTTAACAACCAAGTGTTATCTAACACTGTCACAACATTCGATCATAGTCAGGGGAGATGAAACCAAATGACATATTGTTTTATATAAAACCAAAGGGGGGTCTGCAAGGTTTAAACCTGTGACTACGTCCAAAATATTTTCCAACATAATTGTGTCAGTCGGCATACCGACAAAATTTGTCAAGTCTGCCACCCATTTTGTATGTAAACCTTCACCCTTATACTGATAGGGAGACTAATGGAGCCGTGAGCCAAGGTAGAAGGTTAGAACTATTCAAATTTTGGAACCCTGACATGCCATGGAACAATGACAAGCACAAGAACCAGGAAGGTAAATCCATGCACAAAGGAACCAGGAGTGAGCATATTTCTCAAGAACGATTCTAGGGAATATTCTAAAAGAATATTCCTAAAATATTCCTTTTTGATGTTGTGGGGATTCTAAAAGATGATTTCCAAAGGGGCCATAATTGTAGGTGGAAGAATGTAGCTGACTTTATACTTGTTTTAACCAAAATTTCGAAAATATCATAATGGTACAATCATTTTCTTCTTCTGAGTAGCATATTTCAAGGGTCATGGCAGAAATTTGCCTTCTTCATTAATTGTTGGGCATGAAGTTCAAGACAATAGTGTGCCTTTTAGAAGTAGGTCATGTTTACAGTTAAAAGTTTTAGGAGGACATGACGAACTTACTAGTGTAATTATTACTATGATTTGAGCAATCAAATTTCATGTCACTCTAAGGAATGGAGGTATAACGATGTATTTTTCCATGTACTTGCCTTTATTTTTTATAAGATGAAAGAAATGACCTACCCACTATTGAAGCAAGCTTCAGAGACATAGTCCACATTGGACAAACTCCATTATCAAGTTGTTGTGTGTATTGTCTTTATGGTCTCTTTTATGTTGCTTCTTCTTTAAGTGTTTCCACATAAGGTTTTTACATGCTCTTTCATGAAATTTTGCTAACATCAAGCAAAGAAAAGATCTTGGATATTGGTGGTAAATTAGAGGTTCTAGATCAGCAAGAAATTGGACTAGAAACAAAAGAGTTTTTTTCATTAATAAACAAATGTACCTATACATGAAACAAGAAAAACTGAAATAACATGTAAGGGAGCCTTTTTCTACTGTTGATTATCTTCTCCAAAGTTTTGAATCCCCAATGAGATACTAAGGCCTCTTATTTATTGATCCAAATTTAGGCAGGAATGAAATGAAATAAATATTTAAATAGAAACATAAATTTACAATAAAAACTAAACTTCAATTCATTAATAACATAATACTGAAAATGGTTTACATGCAAAATAAAAATAAACTAGCTTGGGTGATGGTAGCTTGTCTCTAAGAAAATATGTGGCAGCTACATCCTATGAACTATGTTAAAATGAGGCTCTAATGCCTTTTTATGATTGAAAAACAAGGGAAAACCCTAAACATCCAAAAACCTAACCTTAGGATATGAAGCACCAAAATTTTGCGGGCCCCGTTGGGGTTAGTTGGTACATCAACTTCCTGGGGTCGTAACTTTGGTATATGATCTTTGTTTGACGCATATGATACCTCATTAGAAATTTCTATCCAAGGAATACAAATTTTGATTGAAAACTCCTACCATTAGAAAAAACTTTGCTTTTTTTCCAAAAGAGCATTATTTAGGTTGTCAAAATGGCTCTGGAAGTTTAGAATGCGAAAAAATTACCAAAAGTGGTAAATTGTGGTATAATGAAGGAAACTGAAAGAAATAATGTTGGGGGCCCAAATGGAATAGGCGGGTGGTCACCAATATCCACATGGATTAGTCCTCCTCCCTTAGGAAGTAATGGTCCTCATTGTGTTGAGTGCCTCCATGAGATGGGGAAACATTTGTTGAACCTGGTCCCTAGTGAGCCACTTTCCCTAGTGTAGGTGTTGGCCAGCTTTGACAACCCGATATAATTGGCTCCTTTTTTGGTGATTTTTCTTGATCTATGTGTCCATGATTCAATCAGTTGTGGTTTTTTCCGTTCAATATGGGTTGAGCACTGGTATCATTAGTTGTTCTGTAATGTTTGATGTGTCCAACAATGGTGGAAAGTATGACTAAAGGTGGTCCACATTGAAGACTGGGTGTAGGCCAATGAATGGGGGAATGCTGCTATCAAAATATTTGTCTCCCATAGCCTAGATAATGTTGGGAATGGGATTCCTCACACCATATTTTGGGGCTCAAAGCCCAAGTTTTGGTCAATTGTATTGTAAAAATCCGCGAAGTGCGGGCAAGGAGCGTGAAGTGCACAATCGAGTCATAGGGTTTTCCGCCCTAAGCATTGTATTGTAATTTAATGTAAAGTTGTGTTGGCCTACCCATGGTCCGCGGACCATGGGATTGTATAAATAGAGCGAGGATCTAAGTGTAAAGATAGCTTAGGAGAGCATAGAGATATAGAATAGAAAAGGCATGGTTAGAGCGTAGAGTGGAACCTGAAGTGTACTGGGTCATAGTAGTAGGAAGAGGCTCTGTAGTTAACAAAACAGAGGCCTAGTAGAGTCCGCAGCTGAGTGTGTGGACCCCTGTAGCTGAGTGTGTAGGGTGGAGTCGGGTTTGTACTTGGAATTGGAAGTTAATAAAGATAAGTTTACTCTGTGCATCTATTCTTGAATCTGTGTTTTGATGTATGCATTACTTTTATTCTAGTTATTTACTGCATGCACTTGATGAATACTCATATGAATGCTTATATAGGAAAATAGTCTATGTAAACAAGTTAACAGAGCCTAACTAAGGAAGACTTGGGTAAATAACACGAGTCGCGTTGTGGCTAAAACTGCGCAAAGATAGTATCACAGGGCCCGGGGTGCTCGCAGGTGCTCGTACCACAGTAATTGTGAAGGTTTGACCGCGTACAAATCACCACATATCAGACATCCCCAAGGTGCAGAAACCTGGTTCTAGCACCCTCCCATACTACTTCGGGTGAGACCTCAGTCTGCGCTCTGCGGATTGTTGCCGGAAGGGCCAGTAGTAATGAGATTTGCTTGGCTAAATCACTTTCGAACCTAGGTCAGGCCCCACTGAGCCAACAGATATGGTGTAAGGCCCATTTCAAAGTGGTTGGAGCTTCTTATGGGCTTTGACAAGGTGTTGTTTATGTAAATTCAACCAAACATTGACGAGCACATTAAACTTATGTGGCATAAGATGTTGATCATGTCATTATTTTTTCTTGGCATTAGATTTATCCAAGATGTTGTGAAACTACTGGTAGATGTGATGGATATATTCAATAAACCTAGTTGCTTTATTATTCTCAGACTGTACATGTGTGAATTATGCCTATGTAATTGCATGAGGCATGGAAACATCAATCAGACACAATGGTTGAAATCCTAAGCCCACTTGAAAGGGGTTGCAGCCTGTTGAGCTATGGATAACTCTGTTATAACTTTGTTTCACATAGGGAAGGCTCTCATCCCATAATGGTATATGCTTGGAGTTGCACATACGCAATATGTGCATGATCATCATGTTGACAATCTCTCTTTGGTCATTAGTCTAGAGATGGAATGCAACCGACTTGGTAAGCTTGGTGTCCAATAGTGACTAGAGGATTGACCAGAATGTGCTTGGGAACATGTTATCCTTATCTAATATGATGGTTTGTGGGATCCAAAAATGTACCCATTCTCATTCAAAGAAAATTTTGGCAGTGTCCTATGCTATCATACTCTTCTTACATACTGCCAGTATAACCATCTTAGAAAATCTATCCACAACCACAAATACCCAATCATTACCACGCTTAACAGAAGGGAGGCCATACAGATAGTCCATGGAGATGGATTCCCAAGGCTATCTAGAAGTAGGAAGAGAGGTGTACAAGCCTTGTTTTTGGATGGTTGGCTTGGCTATGGCATAGGTAGTGTAGGACTAATATATTTTCTAACATCTTGTCGAAGTTTTCGCTAGTAAAAATAATTTTGTATTACTGCCACAGTTTTCTCCATGCCAAAGCATCATGCAATCCGACTACAATGTGCCTCTTAAATCATCTTGGCATGCTCGCTTGAAGGAACACAAAGGTGGCCTAGGTAACATAATAATGCATCCTAGAGGTGGAGGTGTAGAACTTGAATTCCATAATCTAACATTTGGTATGTCATGGTGAACTCTGGATCATTTTTGTATAGTTGTGGCTAGCTAGAGGTCTCATGGCCATAAGAGTTGAGAGTAGTGGTCAATGCTACAACTAGGGGCCAATTGAGGCAATCTGCAACATGATTGGTGCCACCCTTCTTGTATTTAGTGTTCAAATGGAATTGTTGCAAATATGTGGACCACTTCTAGGGGCGATCATTTTGTAGCTTCTCTTGTATTTGTATAATATGAATAGGTCGATAATCTATGTGTATTGTTGTATCCTTCCCAAGAATGTAATGTTTCCAATGCCAATAAGTCTACATGATGGAATACATCTCTTTATCATAGGTGGGGTATTTACTAATTGTATCAGAAAGTGTCTCACCATGATAGGCCACCAGAAGCCCTTTCTAGGTGAGAATTGCACCAATATCATGTTGGAAGCATCTGTCTCAATTTCAAATTGTTATTGTAGGTCTAGAAATGTGAATATTGGTGCAAAGAAAAGGCATTGCTTCAACTCAATGAATGCCTTTTTGTTAAGTTATGGTATGTTCTATGCTTAGAGAAATTTACTTATTTTTCTTCTTATTATCCATAGATTAGCAATCACATGTACATTAAGTAAAGTGCAGATAGAACATTAAACGATTGATAGAAAATAAGAGAAGACAAGAGACACAAGATGTGGCAGCTAGCCAGGGACAAACCCCAATATGGGGAACCCTTTGATCAAATCTTCTTTTATCTTCAATAATTTAGCAGAGAGAAATAGTACAAAAATTTGATTTATATTAGCAGAAGAAAATGCTAGATTAGTGACATTAGCATCAGAAACATCAACATTATCAACATCAGTGGCATCAGTATCATCGGCATCAGCGGGATCAACATCATCGGCATCTGTGACATCAATATCATTAGCATTAACCCTAAACTAGGTCAGTCAATATCTTCCAAACCAGAGGTCAGATCACCTCAATTCCTGTGCCAAAAATTGTGGATTTCCAAGGAGAGTCAGCTTCACCTATTGCACGGTTAGGAGAGAGATAATGTTGGTCAACATTGGTCATAGTTCCAATCTGCAGTTTGTAAACCCTTAGAAAACTATGTCCTTCCTTCCCATATGTGAGAGAGAGACCTATCTACGCAGGAGACAGAGAGACTCTTTTATGCGCAGAAGAGAGAGAGAGATGGATGAGAAGTGTGTGTCTAAATGAGGAGGAGACATCCTATATTTATATCCAAACGTTGATGATGAATAGATGTGTCTGTTGGGGTTCTGAGCCTACATAAGTTGTTAGCCGACTTTGACAATTTGTCCATAATCAAAATAAATTCATATCTCCATAAATACTTATTTAAATTAGATGATCTTTAGACCAATCCTGCACCTCTCAATGAGAGGAATCTAGATAAAATACTATCAGCCATGAATAAGGTGATTCTCATGGATTTTAGCTCTAGCTACCAATTTTAACACTCCCTCTCAACTAGGGAGAACTCCATCTGCAATTCGTCTGATCGTCGCTACTATTCATCCATCAAATGCACTGCCCTGAACAGCTTGACCCCTACTCTGCTCTGCCTTGCTATGCTATTCTCTACCTTGAAATGCTCTGCTCTGCCTTGCTATGCTCTGCTCTGCCTTGCTATTCTATGCTCTGCCTTGCTATGCTATGCTATGTTCTGTTATGCTCTACTCTACTCGAACTATGGAGAAGAAAAAGAAGTGATCGAGGATGTATCATACCATCCTCCACTTACTCGAAGTTAGTCTTAGAGTGTGTACCACTGGTCCCAGACCAGTCCTCTACTGACCCAAAGTCAGTGTCATAGTGGGTACCACTCTCAATGGTTCAAGACCAGTATCATTGACCCCAGATCAATGAAGGTCATCTTAGCATAGGGAGTATGGTAGATACAATGATGCGTCCATCGGTACTACTATGGTCCATATCCTCATTTCCCTACTCATTGATCAAATGAGAGGTACTTCCCATGAGTCCCAGACTTCATGGGTAGGATGCCTTGACAGGAGAACTAATCATCCTATCCACAGGAGAGCGAATCATCCTCTCCCACAAGAGAGTGAATCATCTTGTCCATAGGAAAGTGAATCATCCTATCCACAAGAGAGCAAGTCATCCTGTCCCACGAGAGAGCGAATCATCTTGTCCACAAGAGAGAAAATCATCTTGTCCACGGTAGAGCGAATCATCATGTCCACAGGAGAGCGAATCATCATGTCCCATAAGAGAGCGAATCATCCTGTCCATAGGAGAGTGAATCATCCTATCCATAGGAGAGCAAATCATCCTATCCACGGGAGAGCAAATCATCCTGTCCCATAATTTCCATGGAAAACTAATCATCTTGTTCCATAGTCACCACAAAGAATGAATCATCTTGGCCCACAGGAGAACTAATCATCCAGTTTCATGGTCGCCATAGGGTGTCACACGGGAAGGTTGAACCTTTTACCCTGTACAAAGTGCACCAACAAGGGATGGTGAGTCACCTTGTGGTCATATGTCACTCCAAGAAGTACCACACAACCCCCTGGAAATCCCAGAGCTCAGTACATCATACTTGACCCTCATCAGAGGGTCTCTAAATGATACCAATTCATTCTCGGAAAGTCAGGAATTTGACCTTTCCTAAGGGCTTTGTCAGAATGTTGGCGACTTGTCCATCTGTACCGATATGTTGGAGCCTTATTGCTCCTCGCTACACCATATCTCGAATATAGTGGTACCTGATATCAATATGCTTGGAGAAATCATGAAATATGGGATCTTTTGATAAATGGATCCTCCTCTGGTTGTCACATAGAATCACGGTGGTATCCAATGTAAATCCAAATAGCTTACTAAAGAGATTTTGCAACCAGACTGCCTCACAGGAGGCCATGCTAGCAGCAATATACTCTGCCTCGGCAGTGCTCAAAGCCACTGACTTCTTCTTCCTCCTCATCCAGGATATCGAAGCATATCCCAAGGAGAAATAGCACCCAGAAGTGCTCTTATGGTCCACCACATTGCCTGCGCAATCAGCATCAGTATATCCAAGTAGTCTCACATCTCCGCTAGTGTATCTTAACCCATAAGTAATTGTGCCACGAAGATATCTCAACAGATTCTTGGCACCAATCCAATGTATGTGGTGAGGTTCAACCATATGTTGACTCAATGTGTTGAATGCAAAGCATATGTCTGGATGGGAGTTCACTAAGAACATTAATGCTCTGATGAGTTGATGATACTTGGTGGCATTTCTTAAAACAGGTCCAGCATCACTACCGCTTAACTTTTTGAAGTCAAGCTCCATTGGGGTAGTTACAGGCTTGCAGTCAACCATACCGAATCTTTTCAATATCTTCACCACATATTTTCCTTGAGATAGGAAAACTTCCCCTGGCTTCTGCCAAACTTCAAGTCCTAGGAAATAGTGCATTAGTCCTAGGTCCTTCATTTCAAATTCAGAAGCTAACTCCCTCTTACATTTGTGAATGAGAGGGTCTACACCTGTTAGAAAGAGGTTGTCAACATACAACACCAGTATGAGAGGTTTGTCATCTTCAACCTTAAAGTAAAGGATAGGATTGGCTTCACTCTTAGTGAAACCCAGCTTCATCAAGTAGCTATCGATCCTCTCATACAATGTTCGGGGTGCTTGCTTCAGCCCATAGAGGGCCTTCTTCAACCTGCACACATGATATTTTCAATCATAAATCTCAAATCCTTCGAGTTGCTCCATGTAGACCTCTTCTTTGATTGAACCATGCAAGAACACAGCCTTAACATCCATCTGATTTAATTTCCATCCTTGTGAAGCTACAAGGGCTATGATCGAGTGGATGGTGGTATATTTGGCAACAGGTGCAAATATCTCGTCATAGTCTATACCTTTCGTCTGGGAGAAGCCACGAGCGACAAAATGAGCCTTATACTTTTCCGTACTTCCATTAGCTGCATGCTTTATCTTGTAAATCCATTTAGAAGTGACAATTGTCTTATCCAGGGGTCTGGGAACCACTTCCTAGACATCATTCTTCATAATAGACTCATATTCTTTGGTCATAACATCCTTCCACACTTGATGCTTGATGGCATTTGAGAATGATGAAGGCTCATTTTGAATGATCGTGCTCATGATGGTCAGGTATCCCTGATGCCTGTTTGGTTTCTTACTTTCACGAAAGGTTCCTCGGGGTGCAGTGTGTCCTTTAGCATCATCAAGTGTCCCCCTTAGCCATGAAGGCCTCTTACTAGAAGAGGAAGGCTCAAGTGGAGTAGGATCAATAGGATCCATGGGTTCTTCCACATCGAGCATTGTTTCATCATCTTTTTTTTTTGGTCCCCTGGTGTCAGCTTCTTGAGAGCTCCTCATAGTCAGAAGATTATTCACCTTGCTAAGAGCCATATCTTCATCAAAGGTGGCATCATGACTAATCACGACTTCCCTTTGAACCACTACATAGATTCTATAGCCCTTAGTATTTTCACTATAGCCCACGAAGATTCCTTTCTTTCCAGATGCACCCAATTTTTTCCCTTTCTCTTTTGACACATGAAAATATACAGGGCTTCCAAAAATTCTAAAATGAGATACATCAGGTTTCTTACCGGTGAACATTTCTTCGGGAGTCTTGGAACCCAATGCTTGATGGGGGCATCAGTTTTGTACATATACGATGGTGTTTGCAGCTTCGGCCCATAGAAACTTTGGAAGTATTTGGTCATGAAGCATAGCATAGACAACTTCCATAATCCACCACACCATTCTGTTCAGGAGTGTATGGTGTAGTACTCTCCCTCTTAATGCCAGCCTCTTTACAAAATTCATGAAACTGATTAGATTCATATTCAGTCCCATTATCAATCCTTAAGATCTTGATCTTATTTTCAGTTTGATTCTCGATCAAGGCTTTGAAGTGTCGAAACCAGGAGAACACTTCATCCTTCTTTTTCAAGAATCATATCCAAGTCTCGCGAGAATAGTCATCTGTAAGAATGAGGTAATATTAATATCCTCCCAAGGAGTTCACAGGTATCATACTAGATATGTCTGAGTGAACTAACTGAAATATATCTGAGGTCTTGCTTTGGCTTGAGGGGAATGGTCCCCTTTTTAGCTTTCCTTTGGAACATCTGGGACATACACCTTCTTGCTCTATTCTAAACTTGCGCATTTTGGTCACCATTTTTCTTACATCAGGTAGAGCTTTATAATGAAGGTGAGCAAACCTTTGATGCCATAGTTCAGACTAAAGAGATGTGTCACAAGACATGACACCTAGTGGACTTCCTCTGACCTGATATAATGAATCAACTCGAAACCTAAGAGTGAAGGAATCTTTAATATTGTTTTTCCATACACGTACCTTGCCATCGCTGAAAACCACCATGTAGCCTTTGTCTTCCATTGCTGAAATGGAAACCAGGTTCCTTTTGAGATCAGGTACATATAATACATCCTGTCTATCATATATTTCCTTCGAGGCATTTAGTTTAGAAACATAGGCCACCAAGTGCTTGTCGATAGAGTCCCAGATGATCTTCTTTGCTTTGACTTCTCCAGGTTTCCATTTGTTCCTGGCAGCAGCGGATGCATTTGATGGAGGCTCAACAATATTGCCTCTCACATGGTCCAACACTTCTTGATCTTCTAAAGTCAAATCGAGAGACATCTTCCATCCATGATAGTCAGACTTCTCACAGAGCTTGCCTTCGGAAGGGAAGAGTGTTGAGGACCCCATAGTTATTTTTAGGACAGCCTTGCTAATCTTCTCTTTGGTGATTGCTCTTGCTCTTGCTCGAGCTTTGTCTTCACTGCAGCTTTGATACGATGTTAATTTATGGTATGTTCTATGCTTAAAGCATTTTACTTATTTTTCTTCTTATTATCCACAGATTAGCAATCACATGTACATTAAGTAAAGTGAAGATAAAACATTTAACGATCGACAGAAAACAAGCCAAGACAGGAGACACAAGATGTGGATGCTAGCCAGGGACAAACCCCAATATGGGGAAACCCTTTGATCAAATATTATTTTATCTTCAATAATTTAGCAGAGAGAAATAGTACAAAAATCTGATTTATATTAACAGTAGAAAACCCTAGATTAGCAGCATCAACATCAGCCTCATCAACATTATTGGCATCAGCATCAGTGACATCAGCCCTAAACTAGGGAACTCAATATCTTCCAAACCGGAGGCCAGATCACCTCAATTCCTGTGCCAAAAATTACGGATTTCCAAGGAGAGTTAGCTTCACCTACTGCGCAGTTAGGAGAGAGAGAATACTAGTCAACACTGGTCAAAGTTCCAATCTGTAGTTTGTAAACCCTTAGAAAATTGCATCCTTCCTTCCCATGTGTGAGAGAGAGACCTATCTGTGCAGGATAGAGAGAGAGACTCTTTTGTACACAGAAGAGAGAGAGAGATGGATGAGAAGTGTGTGTCCAAATGAGGAGGAGACATCCTATATTTATATGCAAAGGTTGATGATGAATAGATGTGTGTGTTGGGCTTCTGAGCCTACTTAAGTGGCTGGCCGACTTTGACAATTTTTCCATGATCAAAATAAATTCATATCTCCATAAATACTTATCAGAATTGGATGATATTTAGATAAATCCTACACCTCTCGACGAGAGGAATCTATATAAAATATTATCAGCCATGAATAAGGTGATCATCATGGAGTTTGGCCCTAGTTGCCAATTTTAACAATTTTTTTGGGACTTAGACCAGAAAAATATTGTTTTCTCTCCATTGTTGGTAACTTGACTCAAAGGGTAAGTGATATGAGAGAATCCCAACACAAACCTTCGATAAAAATTGGCAAGGCCCAAAAATTTGTGAAGCTCTATTAGAGTGGTCAGGGCTAGCCAATCCCGAATGACTTGTATATTATCCGGATCCACATGCATGCCTTTCTCATCAATGATGTAACTCAGATATTGGACCCGATTCATGCCAAAGGTGCATTTATCCAAGTTGGTACATAGTTTGTGTTGTCGCAGGGTTCGAAGGACCTATTGAATGTGTTACAATTTCTCTTCCCAATTCTTATTGAATATGAGGATGTCATCCAAATATACAACAATGAAAAAGTTAGTAAAGGGTCGCAATATGTCATCCATCAACCTCATAAAAGTTGCAGGGGCATTTTTCGACCTAAAAGGTATAACCAACCACTCAAAAATTCCCTCCTTGGATTTGAAGGTGGTATTCCATACATCTGTGGGATCTATTAGAACCTAGTGATAGCCAGTCTTTAAATTGATATTTGTTGAATTACTTTCCTCCTTGAACTGGTCAAGAAGGTCATAAATCTGTGGGATTGGATATTTATTCCTAATAGTGATTTTATTTAGTTCCCAATAATCAAAGTAGTCTCCAGGTGCCATTTTTCTTTTGTATAAGTACAATTGGACTCCCACAAGGTGAGGAAATTGGTCAAATGTGCCCTTTTTTCCACAACTCCTAGATCTATCACTCGATTTATTCATTTTCCATAATAGAGAGGTGCTATATTGGCCCACTAATTAGATAATTTCCAAGAGTTCAATCAATCGAATGCTTGACTTGACAATGCAAAGGTACCCTACCCCCACCCCCCCCGTGTGAAGAGAAAATGTCCTTGTATTCTTCCACAACCTTATCCACCTACTACTACTGTGTGGTGGAACCCTTCTCAGGGGCCATGGATGTGGCCACAATATTTCCCTTACTTTGAGAGAGAATTAGAAAGAAAACAAATTCCCCTCTTTGGGAGATGATCTTACTGCATTGCTTAGCATAAATCAAAGAGATGGTAGTAGGCAGGGCTACCTAAGGTATTCGGTATAACTTATTTCACAACATTATACTAATAGTGTGAGCCCTAGACTCATACACAACATGTCTTTTTCAAAAGTATTGTTGGACTAATAACACATCACAGAATTCAAGAGGAGTAACATCACATAGTACCTCGTCAATGAAAGGTTTTATGTTATAGGGAAGGAAGCACTGTTGGCTGACACATAGATCTCGTCCTTGGTGGAGCCACCCGATGGTGGATGGCTATAGAAGCAGTGTGGTTGGTAGCCCGACCTCTTACTAGAGAAATTTTAAGGTATAAGGTGGAAATAGTAAAATAATATTAAATTACATCATCTAATTTTAGAGGAAAAATGAAAAAACTACTTTTTCAACTTCTAATTTCAACTTATCTCCCTACAAGTTTACTCAAATATTGAGTGGGAGATATTTTTGGATGCAGAATTTAATTCCTCATCCAACTTAATTCCCCATCCAAGGATTTCTCATGTTGCATACTTTCAATGGAACCTGCTAGACAAAAAATGAGAAATACTTGAAAATTGTTATTATAATCACATTTTTCATGTATTTCTCATTTTTCATGCAGTAGGGTCCATCAAAAGTATGAAACATGGGTAATCAATGGATGAGGAATTAAATTTTGTGTCCAATGAGTGATCCCACTCCAAATTTGAATAAAACCATAGGGAGATAAGGTTAAAATACAAGTTGAAAAAGTAGTTTTTTTATTTTTTAATCTTTTTACTTTTTTACTCCAAAAACGGTGAATCACCCCCCATGGTTCACATCATCATATTCAATCTGATTTTTTCTTATAAATTTTATTTTAGTTTTACATTTTTGTTTTGAGGCCCATTTTAGACCTCAAAATTTCTCTAATGATCTGTGAGTGGAAGAGATGTTCGCCTTCCTCTAGATCTTTGGGCTCAATCTTCTAGATATTGGTGGTGGCAATGGTGGTAGTGGGATCTAAATCAATAATATTCTTCCCTTTTCATTCCCCTTGTCAGGTTCTGACTCAAGGTAGGAACATGCATTTCACTCTGAAGCCTTCAGCTTTGCCACTAGTGACTTCTTGGCATGACACTCATTTGTGTTCTGAGTGGGGCTAGAATGGAACTCACACCACTTTCTTGTGTCCTTATTTGTCTTCATGGTGTTTCTCTTTGCTTGCAAATTCAATGGGTGGTCTTTAGTGATCGCACCTTAGCCTTAATATTTGTTCTATTGTTTTGGGGTACCTTTTCCTTTCTTCAGATTCACATATCCAAATTCTTGCTTCTTCTCTTTGAATTTTTACTCGATCTTGATAGAATATTGGTATGCAATGCCAAGTGAGTAGATGTCCAGGAACTCCATCTTGTCCTAGATTTATTTTTGTAGGCGTGTGGTAATTAATTACCAGATTCAACTCAAAATCCTTGATACCCAACTTCATGCAAAGCAGATGGAAATTATTTGTGAACTCTGACACATCTTAGTCCCTTCCCTGCCATAGTGTGGTTCATTTTATGTACTTGTCTTCATAGCTCCTAATAGGGTAATATTGTTCCTTGAAGAAATCTCGAAAATAATTCCAAGTGGGTGCAGTTGAAAATTGTTGGGTCCCCATAATACTAGTGATTACCCCATTACTATTGTAGTTGTACCCCTTATTAATATTGTTGTGCCCTTACATTATTATTGTTATGTAGGCTCTGATTATGTTATGACCCCTTAGACTCCTATATATAGAAAGGAGGTCTTTTCATTTGTATCATCCAAGAATTGTTCATTTATGTAATGTAAAGGAGGTTGCCCCCTTGAATAGGCTGAATTCTAAGGCATTTATCTGTCTTTTATATCTTTTCTTGAGCTGGTTTCATAACATTTGGTATCAGAGCTTTGGATTCTAGGGTTTTGCTGCTCCAAACAGGTCATCGTGACATTTTCACTATAACTTTTTTTCAGCGATGTTTCAGACGTTGAAAAAAAAAACCCATTTGAGAAGACATCGCGCTAAATCTTGGGTCCTAATTTCAGAGCATTTTGTGCTATAATTGCGGATATATGATCTGAGGAAGTTAGTCTTTTTGCAGACTCCTGAATTACATTCCAAACAGGTGACCTGGGGAAAATCGTCATAACATTTTCTCTGAGCATTGGATTGAAATTTCATAAAAATTTACACAAAGAGGACGGACTTTAGTTTCTTCTATATATTTTTCAGATCCAGAGGTCGAAACAATGACTCGTGGAACGTCGTACAAGTTCGCTCTACTGAATTAGTCTATAATCAGGTCACTATTGGAGATTTGGCATAACTCTTCATTGGAGAATCCAATTGGGGTCAGACTGGTGGAATTGGAAAGAGGACATAGAGGGCTACCGTAGGTCACAATTTCAGAACTGGATGATCCGAAATTACAGAGATACATCAGAGGCAATATCGAGCTCCTATAAAGTGAAAAAAGGTGTGTATATTTTTTAAATGTTTGCTTAAGCTTGGTTTGAAAATTTATTTTGAAGGAATTCAAAGGGCATAGTGAAGCATTATTATTAGTAATTTATGCCTTGAAGAAAGAAAATGGAAACACCTAGTAGGCAACCTGAAAGCTCTAGCATGACTCATGAAGAAGAGGAAGAAATGAAACATGATATATCAAAACTACGAGACCAAGTGCAACAA
>APFE031416721.1:21230-51212 GCA_000404065.3 Pinus taeda | reverse complement strand
AATGGTGTAGCTGAAAGGAAAAATCACACCTTAAAGGAAATGGCTAATTGTATGCTGCAACCTAAAGGACTCAGTGTTAGTTTTTTGGGCCGAAGCAATTAATTGTGCAAATTATATAATAAATCGCACTCCTACTAAGGTTCTAAAGAATATCACTCCAGAAGAAGCTTGGAGTTCCATTAAACTAGATGTAAGTCACTTTCGTGTTTTGGAAGTGAAGCATGGGCCCATATTCTAGATGAAAAGCATAAAGCTTTAGAACTTAAGAGTGAGAAATGTACTTTTGTTGGATATTCTGAAGATGTAAAAGGTTATAGACTTATTCCATTTAAGTCCAAAAATGTTATCATTAGAAGAGATGTAGAATTTGATGAAAATAAATCGGCATGCGAGCCTAGTCCGGCGGATGTGCCACCTCTTCCTATCTCTTCTACTTTTGAAAACATTTCTTCTTCAGATGATGAAAGTGAGGATGACAATCCTCCCCCACCTTCTCAGGATCCTCCACTTCCAAGATGGGTCCGTACTACTCGGGATGCAGCAGGTGATCTTGCCGGTGATCCTACAGATCAGCGACGTACACGTTCTCAGTTTGAAAGAGCCTCTTCTTTACTGGCTCAAGCTCCAGTAAATCATGATCCTGACACTTTTGCAGAAGCTTCAGGCCATCCACATTGGGAAGCAGCTATGAATGAAGAATATCATTCATTGTTGGGAAATGATACATGGGATCTTGTTCCTCTACCAAAGGGACGCAAACTTGTTAGATGTAAATGGGTTTACAGAACCAAGTATGGACCAGATGGGAAAGTTGATAAACATAAAGCTCGTCTTGTTGCTAAGGGCTTTTCACAGGTTGAAGGCATGACTACACTGAAACCTTCTCCCCTGTTGCCAAAATGAACTCTATCCGCCTTGTTCTTTCCCTTGCTGCCTCTTTAAAATAGGAAGTCCATCAGATGGATGTGAAATCTGCCTTCTTGCATGGGGACTTGCATGAAGAAATCTATATGGAACAACCCATTGGCTTCATCCAAACAGACTCCAGCCTTGTATGTCGACTTAAGAAATCTCTTTATGGTCTCAAGCAAGCTCCCCGGGCTTGGTATGCCAAAATGGATAGCTTTCTTTTAGAATCTGGCTTTTCTAGGTGTTATTCTGACAATACTGTCTACACCAAAAAAGTGGGCAACTCTCTTATCATCCTTGTTCTTTATGTTGATGATCTTATTCTTACTGGTAGTGATCCCAACCTTATAAACCATGTGAAGTCCAACCTTAAAAAGAAATTTGAAATGACAGACTTAGGACACTTACACTATTTTCTCTGTCTTCAAGTCTTGCAATCCAAGGAGGGTATTTCCCTTTCCCAGTCCAAGTATGCTTGTGATATTCTTCGTCATTTTCACATGGAAGATTGTAAGCCAGCTCCTTCTCCCTTTCAGTCTGGAGTCAAACCTTCAGTCTCTTGTACTTCTCCTGAAGTTGATGCTACCTTATACCGTCAACTTGTAGGAAAACTCTTGTATTTAACCCATACTCGTCCTGACCTTTCCTTTGCTGTTGGCCTTGTTGCTCGTTTTTTTGCAAAACCCCCGTGAAAGTCATTGGAAAGCAGCTAAAAGAATACTTCGTTATGTTCGAGGTACAATACAGTTTGGGATTCATTACAGTGCCAAAGCAACTCCTCTATTAGTTTGTTTCACTGATTCTGATTGGGCTGGTGACCCTGATGATCGGAAGTCTACTGCCGGTTATGTCTTCACTCTTGGTTCAGGACCTATTACATGGGCTTGTAAGAAACAGGCTGCCATTTCTCTTTCGTCAGCAGAAGCAGAGTATCGTGGTGCCGTGGAAGCTAGTAAGGAAGCCTTGTGGCTTCGTCAGATCCTATCATAATTTGGCTTTGAGCAGCAGCATCCAACCACACTTTGGTGTGATAATCAAAGTGCCATTCAGCTATGCAAAGATCCAGTCCAACATCAGCGCAGCAAACACATTGAACTACACATGCACTTAATCAGAAAACTCATTCATGACCATGTTCTTGAAGTGCAATATTGTTCAACAGATGATCAGGTTGCAGACATCTTCACAAAGGCTCTCACAGAGGCGAAGTTCACTAAACTTCGATATATGCTTGGAGTTCAGGAAGCTGTCACTAAGGGGGGATAGGCTCTAGTGCCTCCTTCCTTCTCCTATTGTGTCATATTTGTAAATCCTTCAATCCTATCCCAAGTTGTTCTTAGGGGGGGATGTTAGGATATTCCGACACATAGGAAATAGTTAAGTTCAACTTGGTCTAGTATAGAGTTAGGTAAAGTGTGTTTCTTTACCGTTTTACATTTTGTAACTTACAATCCGACGGTCACGATATGTAGTGATCCGACGGTTCATTCTCTCCTCGGTATTACCGACACTTGATCCGTGGCTTGACACCCGATTGGTCCATGAATTCTATTTAAAGCGCATGGAGGGTCATTTGTAGGTTCACCGTGCATGAGAGAAGCTTATGTAAATTTTCATTCTTTTAGTAATAAATTGCCTATAGTAGCCACGTTGGCGCGGGCCGTGGACTGTTTCCCTCTCTGAGGGTTTTAACCACGTCAAAAATACTGGTGTATTGATTTGAGATCTGGTTGTGAGCGGTGTCCTTTTGGTGTTCTTTCTAAGGAACTTACCCTGTAAATTCCTACAGTATATTTGAGAATATAATTATGAGAAACAAGCAAAAAGTGAGTTTCACCAAAGTGACATGCTTAATCGCATGTATACGTTGGAGAACCAGAACATATCCTTTTTGTTTCTATCCATCCCATGCATAAAAATCACCTATTGAAGTAGTAATCATAGTGCAATATTTTCTAGCTTAAACAGAGACCACATTATTGCTAGTCATGAAGTAAAGTTATTGGCAATGAATATTTGGATCAGATGACACCATTTTGTAGCCCCATGTAAAAACCTAGATTTACAACAGATTTATTTTAAGGTTGAAGAAACTACATCATATTCCACATATACAAGGAAATCCGCCTTTTCTTCCAATATATTCAACATTTGTTTGACTCATTGACATTTTTACTGTGGTATTGTTGGAAACCTTAAACATAATGAGGAGGGGGTCTAAGTGGTAAGAAGTTTGAGACATGGGGGTGCTGCAATCCCCATGGATTTTACATGTGGAAAAAGTGGTATGGATGAAAACTATTCTAGACCCCCCCTAGCTAAACTTTAAATAGCCAAGGGGTCTAGAAATTTGTCTTGAGCCTTCAATTTCCAATCACTTATCTCTGCCGCTGAAACTTAAATGCAATTTATCTCGAATTTTAACTTCATCTCTAGATCTATAACCGCCTTGAACATGTAGAGGCCTTTGTAATTTTAAACTTAGAATTGTAGCTTGGTCGATGGTGGACTCTTCATAGTTTGATAACTTGGAGATTGGACTATAGGTCTAATAGTTTTGTTTTTTATTATTTTTTATTTAAACAACATTTTTTAAATTTAATCTAAAATTTTATTAAAAATATATATGAATGATATATTTTAATAAAATCAAAATCATTAAAATTATAAAAAAAAAAAAATATTAAGAAAACAAATATATCTTATATTAAACCATTTTGTCTACCAAAATTTGCATATGCTTGAGAATCTAGCCAATAGACAAATTGGCGGAATTCAGAATTTTTTTAGAAGAATTCCCTTTGACAAGAAAATGCTACAACATCAGCTCTAACTAAGGATTTCTTACCCCTGTGGGATGCAGAGAACCTTTAAACTTGTGCCTTTTTGTTGGGTTAATGGGGTCGTGCCATAAAAAAATGTGAACTGAAGATGCAATTTGTATACTTGTAACCTGTTGTGATCTGAAATATTTTTTGTTCATCATCAAGCCATAAAACAAACAGTTGACTATTGCAAGTTGAAATAAGAAAAACAGGGCCTAATTCTTTGGGCTAGTGGAGTAAACAATCAACAAAATTTCCTTTTCCCATCTCCCACAAGTTATTGCATTTGAACCAAACCCAACTACATTCTATAAAATGATGCTGAAGGAGATTTAAAATTAACAGATATATTATATACTAACACCTTTGAAATCACTCTAGTCATAAACTGCAAAAATCCATATACTACACACTGGAACCAGCTGATCTATTTTCACACATGCCTACTTTACTAAACTGGAATTATACATTGTTAGGTGTAATCATGCTTCCAGTGCAACCATGTGAGCATTGGATTAACTAGAAAACTACATTGCATGTAGTTGAAAATCTTGCAAGAATATACACTATAAACATTAACTTCCATGAGCTGTTGATACTTACTAGTGAAGATCAATAAGTTGACGAGACATAAAATATTGAAGAACGATGAAGAGTGCATAGTTGTTTTCCTCAAGAGGAAGAAAAATATATTGTTGAATGCAACCATCATTGAGCCTTGCACAAGCACATCCCTAAATGCATATGACATCTGGAACCAATGGAATTGATAACCCTATGGAATCACCCTATAAACAAAGTAGAGCTTCCAGGTGAATTAGTTGCAACCAATATCAAATTCCTACTCCTTGTTCACCAACAAGGAATATATCTAGTCTTTATCATTCTCTAGGAAAATATTTCTTCGTTACTTCGCTCCTCAACAATGGTACCAAATGTTGTATTTGTTTCTCGAAGGTAGTTCTTGGCTGCGAAACTGCATGGAGAAACCAACTCGACTAAACTTTAGGTTCAAGCTCCCCCTCGAACTGAAGGGGGATCCCTCAAGTGTTATGAGGATTTTTTTTAACATTGTTAACGATCACTGGACAATAGCCTATGAAGCACAATGACCAGATCTATAATTTGTATAAGTGGTTGCTGATGAATACCCAATCTCTCCTCAAAAATAAATTCCTCTCTTGTTGAGGTTTTATCAAAGTGCCAATGTCCAACTTCAACATTATAACATAGTTTTAAAGAGTTTGGTAGAGGAATAGCAGAGAAATTAGAGAATTAAGCATCTATTCTGAATACTTAATCAAACATATTTAGTAGATGTGTATATAGAACTTCTATAGCCAAACACATATACATTCAAGAGATGATAGAAGGCAATAATTAAATGGTGAAGAGGAGTTGTTTTGCGAGACTGTTCAATTATCTAATCTCCGTAATAATGATAACTTCGCAGTGGGTTGTCAAGAAAGTTAATACTTAACTTAACCTTACCCTAACTCCTATGTTACTTTGAACACAAGGAAAGACATACATGAGAAACAAATTATGTCATGAAACTAAAGCCAAAATATTTCAATTAAAACTTTTGCAATAGAAGTATTTACAAAAATTACAGGGTTTAGGCATCAAAAGCCAACCCTTTCTCATTACAAATCAAACAATATATAGGAAAAACCCTTTCCTAAACTGTTACAGTATTTCTGGAAAGAAAATCTAAATAATATACTAAAAATAAAACAATCTTTGAGCATTCTGCCAAAAACTTGGAGTTGTTTGCAAGAAATCAGAAACTGATAGAGAGTCTTTTGCCTTCAACTATGGAAATTAGTTTAATGATTTGGATTCTCATGCTTGAAATATGGAGTTGATCTTTAGATTGTTGATTTAGATGCCTAAATGTTATCTAGAAATATGAATATGTTGAATACTCTTCATCGGAAATCTGCTATCACTAAAAATCTGCCAACTGTTCTTTAAATTCAGTAAACTTTGTCACAAATATCACCAGTTACCACACCACAACTTTTCTCTTTGACTTTAATAAAAAAAATTGTATTTTCTTGATATTTAAAGATTTGTTGTGATTTTTGTAATTTATCATGTAATTCATTCGGTTGGAAACATATAACTCTGAAAGATAATTTATTTTCCTCAAAATTTTACCTTCTGCTTAGCTGTCATCCCAATTTAAAACAATACTTCCATCCCATCTAGGAATAACGACCTCTTACATCATGCTGTGAAAAATATATCTCATAGGCACTTGCACTTGCATAAGTGATTGCTTGTAGAAAACTCGTCAATAACACTTTTTTCCAGTTTGACTATGCCATAAGATCTCTAACCCTGTAATTTCTAGAAGAAAAACAATACAACCCAAAGGTGTAGCTGATAAATATAGTATCCAGCTAAGTTGGAATTTGTGGTCTAACTGCAATATGTAATCTTCAGTTTCGGCGAATATAGCATAGTAGTAGGTGATTACTATATATCTATGCACATTAATTTAATTGTGCACAAATAAAACCTTTAAACAACTACGCTTTGACTAATTTGCAGCAACTAGTGATGAAAGTCGATCTTGAGAACCAAATATTGGCTTCCTTACTCCTCAAAGCTTTTCAATTTTTTTTTGTCTTTGAATTGTGACTGAATTATAAATGAACTATTCTCCATAAGTTGTTCATATTGAAATAACCGTATCTCTGGAAATGAATGTTGCATAAATATAAGCAAGGCACTAATAACAACCACCAAAAGTAGCACACGGTTTACTAAGTTTCAAAGCTTCACAAAGAGAAGATGAGTTTGGATAATGAAGATTGGGAGCCCAACACTTTGTTCCATTCGACTTCATTGTTTTTTGGTTTGCTTCCTCTTATGAATAATAAAGAGTTATGTGTTTGTTTAATTATGCTGACATATGAAAGCATCCCAGGGTTTACTCAATTCTGAAACAATGTTCATTCTTCCATACGCTACCAGTAGAAGAATTCACTAATTTTTTTCCATGCCAAAAATTGAACCTATACCCTTCATAAAAATAGCAAAATCTCTCCATCTGCTCAAAATTTCGCAGAAATTCCCGCATGAAACCCAGATGGGAATATTTTCTCCAAAAACCCATGATTCGAATTTTTTATATTTGACTTAAATTGCTCAGAAATTGAGCCCAAAACTCAATGTCGAGAAAGCACTGTGAAATTTTAGTTGAGGCACAAAGGAAAGATTTCTTCAAAACGTTTGGGGGTATATTTGAGAATATAATTGTGAGAAACAACCAAAAAGTGAGTTTCACCAAAGTGACATGCTTAATCCCATGTATACGTTGGAGAACCGAAACATCTCCTTTGTGTTTCTATCCATCCCATGCATAAACGTCACCTGTTGAAGTAGCAATCGCAGTCCAATATTTTCCAGCTAAAACAGAGACCACATTGTTGCTAGTCATGGAGTAAAGATGCAGGCAATGAAGATTTGGATCAGATGGCAACTTTTTGCAAACCCATATAAAAACCTGGATCTGCAATATAGTTATTTTGAGGTTGAAGAAACCCATCAGATTCCACTTATACAAGGATATCTTTCTGTGGCAAGAGCTAACCAGTCTGCCATAGGGCATTAAATGACTAGTTAGCTGCATGCCCTTTAACTTTATAATACACCTCATTATTTTTCATTGCGGATGTGTGCTATAAAGTTAAAGGGCATGCAGCTAACCAGTCATTTAATGCCCTATGCTGCATGCCCTTTAACCTTATAATACACTTCATTATTTTTCATTGCGGATGTGTGTTATAAAGTTAAAGGGCATGCAGCTAACCAGTCATTTAATGCCCTATGACAAACTGGTTAGCTCTGGCCTCCTCATGTACTTTCAATATATTTAACATTTGTTTAACTCATTGAGATTTTGACTATGGTATTGCTAGAAACCTTAAACACAATGCAGAGGGGGTCTAAGTGGTAAGCCGTTTGAAACATGATGGTGTCGCAATCCCCATGGAGTTTCCATGTGGAATAAATGGTATGGAGAAAACAACTATAGCGAAACCGCCCCAGTTAAACTTCGAATAGCCGAGGGGTCCCACAATTTTCTTGAGCCTTCAATTTCCAATCACTTATCTCAGCCGCTGAAACTTAAATGCAATTTATCTTTGTTTTTAACTTCATCTCGAGAACTATAACTGCCTTGAACATGTAGAGGCCTTTGTAATGTTAAAATTAAACTTGTAGCTTGGTTATGGTGGACTCTTCGTACTTTGATAACTTGGAGATTGGACCATAGGTCTAATAGTTTTAATTATTAATTTTGTTTATTTAAACAACAATTCTTAATTTTAAACTAAAATATTATTAAAAAATATAATCTGATATATTTTAATAAAATCAAATCATTTAAAATTAAAAATTATTTTATAAAAAAAAAAAAACCAATATCTTGTATTAAACTATTTTGTCTACCAAAATTTGCATATGTGTGACAATCTAGCCAATAAACAAATTGACAGAATTCAGAATTCTTTCCTTTGACAAGAAAAGGCTGCAACAAGAGGGACTTTCTCTCTCCACCCAACCATAGGCAATCTACATACCAATGTTTATTGTCATTGATCACCACCCTCGAGTTGAATTCAAAGTATAGGGAGTTAAGCATTCAAGGGAATTCACACCAATAAAGAGTTAGAAAAATAATCAAAAGGAGTCTATTATCTAAGTGGTTTATCAATTGTTCCCAGGAAGTAAGTACCACAATAAATATATATATCTCTCATAAATCAATCACAGGGATTCACTCAAGGTTCAATGAAGGTTTCCTCAATCCATGAGTATAATCTCACTCTAAGGGTACTTTTTCAGCCCCAAGGAAAGCACCAAGTGAATAAATATCTCCATTAATCCTTCTCGACTAAATCCAACATTGATATGCACATTAGCTCACACTAGAATATAGGGAAAAAATTCCCAATAACACCACAAAGGATTTCTACAACATTGTTGCTTTTGAGCGCTCCCACTGGACCTATGCATATGTTTCACTTCATGTCACTCTTTCTGCCTTGAATTCCTCTGTTCGTATTTTTACACATACTTCCTTCATCAGTCTCTTCTCTTCACATATCTTCTCTTGTGTGCTGAATTCCTCAACACGTCCCACAAGAATAGTGAAACTATGGAATCTTCCTTCAATGAGGTGGCCTATGCACAAATTTAATGCTTGCACCAATATTAGATAGTGGATCTTGAATTCCTATATAAATGACACATGATTAATCATTAGTTGTAAGCACAATAAAACATATCATAGCCTATAATCTAACATACATAACCAAGAATACGTATCTTAATAGCTTGAAATGGTTAGGAATTGAAGAAGGGACTTCCACTCAATATCTAACCATATGCCAACTACATTGCAATCTTTCTTGCAGCTGACCAACCTCGAGTTGAATTCAGAGTCTGAAGAGTTAAGTGCTCCAGTGAATTGACACCAATAATGCGTTATACAAATAATTAAGATGAGGAGTCTACTGTCTAAGTGTTTTATCATCTATGCCTAGGAGGTAAGCGCCATAGTAACTCTCTATATCCCGCATAAATCAATCACAAGGATTCGCTCAAGCTTCAATGAAGGTTTGCTCAACCCATGGGTATAATCTCACTCTAAGTGTGGTTTTTTAACCCCAAGCCAAGCACCAAGTGAATCAATATAATCTATTAATCCTTCTTATTTGAATCTAACGCTGATACATGCACTAGGTCACATAAGAATGTAGGGAAAAAATTCCTAATAACACCACAAAGGATTTCTACAATGTTGTGTTTTTTATCACTCTTGCTCCTACGCATACGCTTCACTTCGCATCAAGCTCTCTACCTCTCATGCCTCCATATGTATGTCTACACATACTTCCCTCATCCATCTCTTCTCTTCATACCCCTTCTCTTTCATGGTGACTTCCTCAACGCATCCCACGATAATTGGGACAATGTGGGATCATCCTTCACTCAGGAAACCCATGCAAAACTTCAATGCTTGCACCACTAGACCATTTAATCTGTCAGAGAGATAGGTAGGGGAATAAATAGAGTGGCTTGGATTTACACTCAACATAAGCAGCTCCTCCTCAAGCTATGAATCCATGTCCACTCTTCTAGCTTAGCCATGTTTGACATTTTCACATAATTTCATATACACAATGACATTTACATGGGGGGCAACAAAAAGGGTTGTTACAAAACATTGTTAAAACATTCCATACAAAATAGCTAGATTATTTCATATATATCATCGCTGAAATATTCCTAGATATATAACTAAATCATTCTCTATACAATTACCGAATTATTCTATCGCAACTGTTGAAATAATTTTTCACATATTGCAGAAATATTCCCTGCACAATTGCTAAACAATTCCCTACAACATTGTTGAAATATTCTCTACACAATTGTTGCAATATTTCTTACAACATTATTGAAATAAGTATGTTCAAATATTCTTTGCACAACTATTTAAATATCCCCTTCACAACTGCTAAAATATTTTCATGAAATATTTTTTACATAGTTGTTAAAATATTCCCTTCACAACTACTAAAAAATTCTACTGAACTATCACTTTTACAGTGGAAATATTCTTACCACAACATCACTGAAATATCGTTTATACAACTGAAATATTTTCAACATGAGATTGTTGAAAAATTCTCTTCACGGTAATTGAAGAGGCTTGTTAAATAGTAGTACACTTCACAATATAAAATATTCTACTGAAATATCATTTTTACAGTTGAAATATTCTTACCACAATGTTACTGAAATATTATTTTTACAATTGAAATATTTTCAACCCAATATTGTTGAAAAATTCTCTTAATAATGATTGAAGAGGTTTGTTAAATATTAGAACACATTGTGGATGAGCAATGCATCAATAACATTGACACTGATGGCATTCAGATTCTCGGATACATCCACCAAAACCAAAGTGCATCCAGTCCAAATACATGATGTACCAAAATTTGTTCATACTTGGATAAAATCTGATTTTCTCAATACTTAGATATAAATATTCTAAGAACTTCAAGGGAGTTAGCCAAGCTTCTCCTTAGACAAGGGAATTGCTCAAAACACCTATTTTGCAAAGATAAAAGCCTTATCCAAACACTAAACTTCCAAATATTGTACATAGTCATAATACAATCAATTTACCTATCAACATGCCTACTATTAGGCACTGAAACAAGCTAAATCGTAGCTAATACTACTCGGTAAAATCATAAACATTACCATCATATCAAAACACATATTGGATCCCAAGAAACATTATTAGGTTCATTGATATATCATACATTTCATCATTCTTAGTCCTTTACTAAGAAAGGCATTCAAAAATCTTAAATAGTTAAAGATACATAATATCCATAACATACCAAAAGATGGAAATCACACATTGCAATAGACTAGTTAGGCACATCAAGTAGTCCTACAATACTATGAATATAAATTTTATCTTTAAAAACATATCAACAAACAAAAATGCCTCCAAGCCCCTTGTAACCTTAATTACTTTCTTCCCTCAAGAGGGAGTCTACAACCTTCATGAAGGAAATGAAGCATGATATTCGCAATGTGTTAGATTATAGAAATCACATACCATAATATGCTATTTTAAGCTTATCAAGTAATCTTGCATATTCATGTAAGTAACTTTATAAACCATTAGGATAATAGCAACACATAGATCTACAACTTTATCATGACCATGAAGGTATATACAATAAAGGACTCACTATGATCACATGAAGATCTGAAATACCTTCCAAAGGTAGAGCTAATACATACACACAATGCATATATTGAGCTACTAATGAGATCACCCACAAACCTGGTCACAAAATTGAGATGCCCATACTTATAACTATATAAAGATAACTGAAACTTATGAAATCATAGTTAATCCTTGGTGATTTTATTTCACCAGTCAGGGATATATCAAACAACCTACAAATGACTAAGGAAGATGCATCCATGTAAATCAGGGAACTCATAATCACCATAGATATATAAGATAACTGGTCAACTAGGATTAGATAATGGATTAGGAATTCTTACTTAAATGACAGAAGACTAATCATTAGTTATAAGAACAATAAAACATATCATAGCATGTAATCTAACATACACAACCAAAAATACATATCCTAATAGATTGAAATGTCTTGTAATTGAAAGAGGTACTTCCAGTCTCCGCCCAACCATAGGCCAACTACATTGTAACCTTTATTGCAGTTGATCACCACCCTCAAGCTGAATTTAGAGTTCAAGGAGTTAATCACTCAAGGGAATTCACACCAATAAAGGGTTAGACAAATAATCAAGAGGAGTCTACTATCTAAGTGGTTTATCAAATTCTCCCAAGCAGTAAGCACCATAATAAATCTCTATATCTCTCATAAATCAATCATAGGGATTCACCCAAGGTTCAATGAAGGTTTCCTTAATCCATGAGTATAATCTCACTCTAAGGTAGCTTTTCAGCCCCAAGGAAAGCACCAAGTGAATAAATATCTCCATTAATCCTTCTCAACTGAATCCAACATCGATATACACACTAAGTCACACCCGAATATAGGGAACAAAATCCCAATAACACCGGAAAGGCTTTCTACGACAATGTTTCTTCTGAGTGCTCCCACTCCTACACATATGTTTCACTTCACATCAGGCTCTCTGCCTTGATGCCTCTGTCTATATGTTTACACATACTTCCCTCATTGGTATCTTCTCTTCACAAGTCTTCTCTTGTGCGTTTATTACCTCAACACATCCCATGAGAATAGTGACACTATGGGATCATCCTTCACTTAGGCAGCCCATGCACAACTTCAATGCTTGCACCAATATTAGATAGTGGATCATGAATTCTTACATAAATGACACTCAATTAATCATTATTTGTAAGCACAATCAAAAATATCGTAACCTATAAATTATAATACATGACCAAGAATAATTATTTTAGTAGCTTGAAATGGTTGGAAATTGAAGGAGGGACTTCCACTCAACACCCAACCATAAGCCAAATACAATGCAATCTTTCTTGTAGGTGACCACCCTTGAATTGAATTCAGATTTTGAGGAGTTAAGTGCTCAAGGGAATTAACACCAATAATGAGTTATACAAATAATAAAGACAAGGAGTCTAATATCTAAGTAGTTTATCAACTGCTCATAAGAAGTAAGTGCCATATTGACTCTCTATATTCCTCAAAAATCAATCACAAGGATTCACCCAAGGTTCAATGAAGTTTTTATCAATCCATGAGTATAATCACACTCTAAGCGTGTTTTTTAGCCCCATGGTAGGCACCAAGAAAATTAATATCATCTATTAATCCTTCTCAGTTGAATCCAACATCGTTAGATACACTAGGTCACACTAGAATATAGGGAAAAAATTCCCAATAACACCACAAATGATTTATATAACCTTGTTGATTCTAAGCACTCTTGCTCCTATGCATACGCTTCACTTCACATCAAGCTCTCTTCCTTTCATGCCTCCATATGTATGTCTACACATACTTCCCTCATATCTCTCTTATCTTCACACCCTTTCTCTTTCGTGTTGACTTCCTTAACATGTCCCACAAGAATAGGGACACTATGAGTTCATCCTTCACGGAGGAAGCCCATGCACAACTTCAATGCCTACACCACTAGACCATTTAATCTATCAAAGATATAGGTAGGGGAATAAATGAAGTGTCTTGGGTTTACACATAGCATAAGCAACTCCTCCTCCTCAAGCTATGAATCCATGTACACTCTAAACTTAGCCATGTTTTACATTTTCACATAATATCATATAAACAAATATATACAATGACATTTACATGGGGGGAACAAAAAGGGTTGTTACACAACATTTTTAAAACAGTCCATACAAAATAGCTGGATTATTTCATATATAATCATTGAATTATTCCCTACACCATCATTGAAATATTCCTAGAGAATTAATTAAAAAATTCTCTAGATAATTACCGAATTATTCTATCGCATCTGTTGAAATTATTTTTCACATATTGTCGAAATATTCCTTGCACAATTGCTAAACTATTCCCTACAACATTACTGAAATATTCTCTACACAATTGTTGCAATATTTCTTACAACATTATTGAAATACATCTATTAAAATATTCTTTGCATAGTTATTGAAATATTCCCTTCACAACTGCTAAAATATTTTCCTGAAATATTTTTTGCATAATTGTTAAAATATTCCCTTCCCAACTACTAAAATATTCTGCTGAAATATCGTTTTTACAGTTGAAATATTCTTAGGACAATGTCACTAAAATATTATTTTTTCAACTGAAATATTTTAAACACAAGATTTTTGAAATATTCTCTGCACAATAATTGAAGACACATGTTAAATATATATTTTTTTCTCCGTAAATAATAATTCTATTAAAAAAGGTGAAAAAATATGTATAATGAGGTCAAGACCTCAGAGGAGGCCGAGGCAATTCCTCAACCAAAAACTCAGGGACATTACAGTTCAGGATTTCAACTAGATTTACAGTATAGACTTCAAAAATTTGAATTTGGTCCCTGAAATACTGACAAAATTTACCAGGACTACAATCATCATAGCCTTCATTGACCTCAAAAACAAAGTAGCGACTAGCATAGCCATTTTTAAGGCAAAAATAAAGCCTGTGTTGGCTGTAGTTACTACCGGAAGCATGATAATGAACCAGACATAAACATTTAACTTCAGAATGAAAGCCACAAGACCAAAATTGCATAGCATATAAGCAAGAAGGCGACCGGGCAGAAATGAGCAGTGATTAATCTGCATGACTTGGTGAAGCTGGCATATCCTCCTTTACCCGGCTTGTTGAAGCTACCCAGGTCACGAGACCGTCTTCGTCCAGTGTCGGCACACCTCCATCAGGATTAGTAACCAAATGTAAAAAAACTAACTGCTCTTTGAGATAGCCCGCATACTAAAGCATCTTCCTGAGCTGGATCATGCTACTGAGGCGCTTCCGAAACAGGGGCATCCTCTTGCATGTGGTCCGCATGAAATACTATCCCTGTCAGGTCCCCAAGCAGAACACTATCATCCTGAGAATGTGAGGAAGCGGATGGAGTCGAACTGAGCTAGTTGCTCTCCTCCTCTGAGACAAATATGGTAAAATTTACTGTCACCACAGGCCTGTTGAGCCGACTTTGGAATGTAAACTTGGAGGTCTAGTATGAATTATTCGGGATAAGCCTATCTTGGTCCAGAGGCAGAGATGAAGGAGGAGCTAAGGAAATGGGGGCAACATTCTGAGGAGTAGGTCGAGAAGGGCGACGTCTGTTCCCTGAATGACTTCCTCGACGCGGGATTCCTCGGCTGCGAGGCAGGATTCCATATGCAAAAGACCTGGGAGAACGATTGAAACAGAGTAAACCAGAAATGGTAGGAGCGCTGAGAAATTCAGGGCGTTTCCAGAGCCAAGCTATCATGTAGACATGAAAGACCAGATAGGGGAACTGAAGCAGCTTTGCTTCATAATAAACAGAGTCATTAACTGCGATAGGGGCGTTGAGTGGATCCATGCCAATGAGCCGAATTGTGTGCAGTGCAGCCATGCTTGCATTGATTTCAAACCAAATTCGAGACTATTCAGGATTTAATTCCCTTGCCCTGAACTTGATGCGCCATCCTACGACGCGTACCCTGCATACCTTCCGCCTGCCATCCGTCAGGCTAGATGTCTGTTTGGCGGAGTCGATCATTCAATGTTGTTGGAGTCACCCGCATCCGGGTAAGATGCGTGTTAAATATTAGACACTTCACAACATATAATATTTTGTTGAAATATCATTTTTACATTCGAAATATTCTACCCACAATGTTACTGAAATATTATTTTTACAATTGAAATATTTTCAGTCGAAGGATGTTGAAATATTTTCTTAACAATAATCGAAGAGGCTTGTTAAATATTAGCACACATCGTGAATGAGAAATTCTTCCACAATATTCACACGTATGGCATTTAGGTTGGCTAATGTATAAGTTTTATTACTAGGTGTAGGAGACTTTTGAAATAGTGTAATAATATTTAACAATTTACGTTGATAACAGTGTCGAGACAAAGCGGAATTTCTAATGCTACACAATTTTCTTGGAGGCTGTGACAAAGGAATCCCCTCAATCTTTGGTTGATGGCTATGTTTTGTCTTTCAAGCTACGTCCATTCAGAGGGCTGCTCTTCACAGTAATTTGACATCTGTGAAAAAAATTCCCATTGAAATTCACTCAAGAAAGACATCAAGACTCAGTTTCTTCACATTGGATATCATAGAATGGAGTCGAAGTGAGAGTTACTCCCTGTGCACCTTAGAGAAGAGAAATAATATTCTTAGATACACGCTTCCAGTTATTAAAACATCTGATAGCCTCTCCAATGTGCCACCAAAATCGTATATATATATATATATATATATATTATATATATATATATATATATATAATATATATATATATATATATAATATTATATATATATATATTGATGCTTTATCCTAGGCATTAAGTGCCCCAGTAACTCTCTATATCTCTCATAAATCAATCATAGGTATTCACCCAAGGTTTAATGAAGGTTTCCTCAATCCATGAGTATAATCTCACTCCAAGGGTGATTTTTCAGCCCCAAGGAAAGTACCAAGTTAATAAAGATCTCCATTAATACTTGTCAACTGAATCCAACACCATTATACAAACTAGGTCACACCAAAATATAGGGGAAAAATTCCCAGTAACACCACAAAGGCTTTCTACACGGTTTCTTCTGAGCGCTCCCAATCCTATGCATATGTTTCACTTCACGTCAGGCTCTAGAGCCTTGCATGCCTCAGCCTGTATGTTTACACATAATTCCCTCATCAGTCTCTTCTCTTCACATATTTCTCTTACACATTGACTTCCTCAACACGTCCCATGCGAATAGGGACACTATGGCTCTGTCCTTCACTCAAGCAACACATGCACAACTTTAATGCTTGTGCCAAGATTAGATAGTGGATCATGCATTCTTAAAAAATAACACATGATTAATCATTAGTTGTAAGCACAATAAAACATATCATAGCCTATAATATGACATACATAATGAAGAATACTTATCTTAATAGGTTGGAATGATTGGATATTGAAGGAGGGACTTCCACTCAACACCCAACCATATGCCAACTACATTGCAATATTTCTTTTAGCTAACCACCCTCGAGATGAATTTAGAGTCCGAGGAGTTAAGTGCTAAAAGGAATTGATACCTATAATGAGTTAGAAAAATAATCAAGATAAGGAGTCTACTATCTAAGTGGTTTATCAATTGATTCCATTTAGAAAGTGCCATAGTGACTCTCTATATCCCTTAGAAATCAATCACAAGGATTTACCCAAGGTTCAATGAAGGTTTTTTCAATCCCTAAGTTTAATCTCACTCTAAGTGTGGTTTATCATCCCCAAGGCGAGCACCAAGTGAATAAATATCTCTATTAATCCTTCTCGATTGAATCCAACAATGATACATGCACTAGGTCACACTAGAATGTAGGGAACATATTCCCAATAACACCACAAAGGATTTCTACAACATTGTTGCTTATGAGAACTCTCGATCCTATGCATACGCTTCAATTTGCATCATGCTCTCTACCTTGAATGCCTCTATATGCATGTACACACATACTTCCCTCGTTGGTCACACCCCTTCTCTTGCGTGTTGACTTCTTCAACACTTCCCTTGATAATAGGGACACTATGGGTTCTTCCTTCACTTAGGCAGCCCATGCAAAACTTCAATGCTTGCACCACTAGACAATTTAATCTTTCAAGGAGATGGGTAGGGGAATAAATGAATTGGCTTGGATTTACACTCAATATAAGCAATTCCTCCTCCTCAAGTTATGAATCCATGTCCACTCTTATAGGTTAGCCATGTTTTACATTTTCCCATAATTTCATATGAACAAATATTCACATTGACATTTAGATAGTGGACAACAAAAAGGGTTGTTACACAACATTGTTAAAACATTCCATACAAAATAGATGGATTATTTCATATATAGTCATTGAATTATGCCCTAAATCATCGATGAAATATTCCTAGAGAAACAACTAAAACATTCTCTAGACAATTGTTGAATTATTCTATCCCAATTGTTGAAATTATTTTGCACATATTGCCGAGATATTCCTTACACATTTGTCGAAATATTCCCTACAACATTGTTGAATTATTCTCTACACAAATGTTGCAATATTTCTTACAACATTACTGAAATAAGTCTATTAAAATATTCTTTGCACAATTATTGAAATATTCCCTTCACAACTACTAAAATATTTTCATGAAATATTTTTTGCATAGTTGTTAAAATATTCCCTTCACAAATACTAAAATATTATGCTGAAATATCATTTTTACAGTTGAAATATTCTTACCACAACGTTACTGAAATATTATTTGTACAATTGAAATATTTTCAACACAAAATTGTCGAAATATTCTCTTCACAATAATTGAAATATGCTTAGCATAATTTTGTTGAAATATTTTGCACATTGTTACTGAAATATTATCTACATGACTATTAAATTTATTTTTGACATTGTACAAGTTCTTCCCAATGTTGCAGAAAGTCTCCATAGCACTATAAAGTTCTCTGGAACATTGTAAAACTTCTCCATAGTGCAATATAAATTCTCTACAATGTTGTAATACTCTTCATTGTTGAGATTTTCAGTTTTAATAAATTGGGCAAAAATCTCATGGAGGTGACAACAATAGGATTTGTTGCTATATTAGCTCTTTTTTGTTGAGAAGGAGTTAATGCATCCTATATTTGTTGTGAGAGAATTTATGAGTCAGTTTTATTCTCTTAGCTATAAAAATATGCCCGTACAGGATATTGGGGATTGTAGAGAGTGTGTGAGGAAATAAATTACTTTGTAATCTCCTATTTAATAATAAGATTTCCGATGCCTTTGTTTGGTGGACGTAGCCCAGATTGGTTGGGTGAACCACGTTAAATCATTGTGTCATTTATGTATGATTTTCTATGCTGTGTTTTTCTTTTAATTTCCGTTGCGCACTGTTTGCTCTAACAATTGGTATCAGAGCGTGTTGAGGAGCAGGTGCGTGTGACAGAGCTGCTGCAGGTGGAGTTTTTTTTATTTCGGCGATTGGCAATTGGCGTGGTTTTGGGCTAGACAGTCGCACCAATTTTAGAAAGTGAACGGGTTGGCGCTGTTTATCGCGAAATAGGTGTGCCAATTGGCACGGATCCGAGCTTAATACTCACGCCAGAGCGCCAATATCCCGATTGGCGCGGATCCAACGGGTTTAGTCATGCCAATCTTGTTACTCTAACCGATTTTGCTTCTGGCGCGGATCGTCTGCTGTTGAGGAAGCACCAAGACCCTTTTGGCACGCCAACCAAGGTCTGTGTTGGTAAAACTGCACTTTTGTTATTTGGTTTTTTATTTGTAATCTATAGTTTGTACAACAAAGAGATTTTTTGATAAGGTAAAGGCAGTATAGTAGAAGGAGAAAGCATTTTTTTGTTGAATATTAATTTGATTTGTTAACAAGTTGGAATTGGAGATTGTTTGGTTGATACAATATGGCAAAAACTCAAAGTGCTTGTTTTGAGATCAAGTTCAATGGAAAAAACAACTTTGAGATCTGGAAGGTGAAGATGTACGATCGGCTTGTGCAACAAGGCATGGCGAAGGCGTTGATGGGAAAATCCAAATAGCCTTACAACATGACAGATGATGGGTGGACCAAGATGGATGAAAGAGCATTGTGTGCTATTCGATTGTGTTTGGCGGATGATGTTTTGTTTAACATCCTGTCAGAGAAAACGGTTGCTGGTTTGTGGACAAAGCTTGAGAAGTTGTACATGACAAAATCCTTAACCAATAGGATTCTCCTGAAGCGACAGTTGTACAGTTTGCGAATGAAGGAAGGTACATCGATTACTGGTCATTTGAATACTTTTAATACTCTCCTGGTGCAATTAGAAAGTATAGAAGTAAAATTTGAATCAGAAGATAAATCTATTACTTTATTATGCTCGTTGCCCGAGTCATGGGATCATATTGTTACTTCTATAAGTCTTAGTTCATGAGAAACCCTTGAGTTTGATGATGTAGTTGCATCTTTATTATTTGAAGAAACAAGGATAAGGTCAAATTTAGAAACCTCTACATCAGAAGAAATGATGGTCAGAGGTCGTTCTAAAGAAAGACGCTTCAGTAGGCACAACGACTCACGTTCAAAGTCGAAAGGGAACAAGAGTAAGGTAAAGTGTTGTTTTTGTGGCAAATCGGGACATTTGAAGAAGGACTGTTGGAAGCGACAGCAAACTTCTAAAGAAGATTCTTCGACAGAGAAGAAAGAAGCAAACACGACAGATACAGGTTCGGCATCTAGTTCAGGTATGAGTGATGAAGTGTTATCAGTTAATTTGTCTAATCATGATCAACATTGGCTGTTAGATTCCGGTGCATCAAATCACATGTGCATTCATAGAGAATGGTTTAAGACATATAAATAAATTAATGAAGGAGTCATGTACATGGGTAATGATGTCACATGTAATATTGTGGGAATTGGAAGCATTCAGCTACAAATGTTTGATGGGACAATAAGAATTTTAACTGATGTAAGACATCTACCTCAATTAAGGAAAAATCTAATTTCACTAGGAGCACTTCACACAAATGGATATAAAACTATTATTCAAGGTGGAGTAATGAAAATCTAAAAAGGTATTTTACTAGTAATGAAAGCTAAAAAGGTAGGAAATCTATTTCAGTTAGAAGGAAGAATAGGGATAGATCATGTGTCTATGATGTCTGAAAATGACAGTAGTTCTATTTGTTTATGGCATCAAAGGTTGGGCCATATGAGCGAAAGAGGGTTAAAGATTTTGGCTGATCTAAAGTCTGGAAGGTTAGATTTCTGCAAACATTGTTTGTTTGGGAAACAAAGTAAGTAAAAGTTTAAAACAGGCAAACATACTAGTAAAGGAATCCTTGATTATATCCATTCAGATGTTTGGAGTCCATCCCCTACAGCCTCATATGGAGGCTCGTCATATTTTGTATCATTTATTGATGATTTCTCTAGGAAAGTGTGGGTCTACATGTTAAAAAGGAAGTCTGATGTATTTACAGTTTTCAAACAGTTTAGAGCACTGGTAGAAAACATCACTGGTAGAACAATAAAATGTTTAAGAACTGACAATGGTGGTGAGTTTACTTCCAAGGAGTTTGACAATTATTGCAAGGACGCTGGGATCGAGAGACATAAGACCACTATTTATACTCCTCAGCAAAATGGAGTTGTTGAACGCATGAATAGGACTCTTTTAGAGAGAGAAAGGAGTATGCTGAGTAACACCAATTTGCAGAAGGAATTGTGGACAGAAGCGGTGACTACAGCTTATTATGTGATAGATCGATCACCATCAATGGTAATAGGATGCAAGATTCCTCAAGAGGTATGGAAAGGTCAGCCTTGTGATTATTCTAAACTAAGGGTTTTGGTTGTGATGCATATGCTCTAGTGCCAAAACATCAGCGTTCTAAGTTAGACCCTAAATCAAAAAGGTATATCTTTGTTGGATATAGTGATGGAACAAAGGGATATAGATTGTGGGATCCTACTACCCACAAGATCATCATCAATAGAGATGTAAAGTTTAATGAATCCTCTCTTATACAGTTAGATGTAGATAAATTGAAACAGGATAATGTATCTGACTTTCAACACATTCAGTTTGAAACCACTTCTGATGATAGTGAAAATGAACATAGTTCAGATGCAAGTCATGAACGGGTTTTAGATACAGATCATGAACAAGGTTCAGATGTAGATCATGAACATGTTTCAGATGCTAATCATGAAGAAGTTCCTATAGATGTTAATCAGCCAATTGTGGAAGCACCAGAAACATCCTTAAGGAGGTCTACAAGAATGAAACATCCTCCTAAAAGGTATGATGATTATGTTACTTCAGTTGCATTTACTGCTAACGATGATGAACCTTTGTGCTATCAGGAAGCTATAGAACGTTCAAAAAGTGACAAGTGGAAAGCAGCTATGAAGGACGAAATGATGGCCTTAGGTAAGAATGGCACATGGGATCTGGTTGAACTTCCGAAAGACAGGAAAACTGTGGGATGTAAATGGGTTTTCAAATTGAAATAGGGTGTGGATGATACAGAGGACAGGTACAAAGCGAGGCTGGTCACAAAACGGTTTTCTCATAAAGCAGGCATTGACTTTCATGAGATATTTTCACCAGTTGTTAAAATAGTTTCAATTCGAATTGTGTTAGCATTAGTCGCTTTACTTGATTTAGAATTACATAAACTAGATGTTAAGACTGCATTTTTACATGGAGATTTAGATGAGGAAATTTATATGGAACAACCGGACGGGTTTGTTCAACATCGCAACAAGAAATTTGTCTATAGGCTCAAGAAATCATTGTATGGTCTGAAGCAGTCGCCTCGACAATGGTACAAGAAATTTGATTCTTTCATGTTGAGTCAAAAATATATAAGAAGTCAATATGATCATTGTGTTTACTTTAAGCAATTAAGTGATGGCATGTTCATTATCTTAGTGTTGTATGTTGACGATATGCTTTTAGCAAGCAAAAGCATAGTAGAGATCAACAGGTTAAAGGCTCAGATGGCAAGGACATTTGATATAAAAGATCTAGGAGCAGCAAGACAAATTTTGGGCATGGAGATTTTCAGAGACGGGAGCAATGGTAAGTTGTGGCTATCACAATAGAAGTATATTGAGAAAATACTCTTGAGGTTTGGTATGAACAATGTGAAGCCCATGTCAGTCCCTTTAGCTTCCCATTTTAAGCTTTCTTCTAGCTTATGTCCTAATACAGATGAATAAAAGGAATATATGTCTCGAATTTTGTATGCCAATCTAGTAGGGTGTTTGATGTATGCGATGGTTTGTACTTGACCAGATATTTCACATGCAGTTGGGGTTGTTAGCAGGTATATGGCAAATCCAGGTAAAGAACATTGGTCAGCAGTGAAATGGGTGCTTCCGTATTTGAGAGGCACAAGTGATTATTGTATCACTTATAACAGGAGTAGTGAATTTGTTTGCAGATATGTTGATTCTGATTTTGCAGGTGATTTGGATAAGAGAAGGTCAACATCAGGGTATGTCCTTACTCTTGCAGGTGGAGCTATTAGTTGGATGTCAAAGCTACAGAACATTCTTGCTTTATTCACTACTGAAGCAGAATACATAGCTGCTTCTCATGCTTGCAAAGACGCGATTTGGTTGAAAGGTTTGTTTGGTGAGTTTGGTAGGTTACAGGACAACATCAATTTATTTTGTGATAGTCAAACTGCAATACATTTGGCTAGGAATCCAGCCTATCATAGTAAATCAAAGCATATACCAATCAAGTACCATTTTGTAAGATAGGTTATCACTGAAAGGGGAGTCTCTCTTGAAAAGGTGCATACAAAGGAGAACTGTGCAGACATGTTCATGAAACCAGTTTTGTTAGAGAAGCTACATTGGTGTTTGGCTTCTCTTGGCTTGCAGAAAAGATAAAAATAATAAAGAAATAGGGTATCAGGCTAATTGTTGTCAAGGTGGAGATTGTTGAGATTTTCAGTTTTAATAAATTGGGAAAAAATCTCATGGAGGTGACACCAATAGGATTTGTTGTTATCTTAGCTCTTTTTTGTTGGGAAGGAGTTAATGCATCCTATATTTGTTGTGAGAGAATTTATGAGTCAGTTTTATTCTCTTAGCTATAAAAATATGCATGTACAGGATATTGGGGATTGTAGAGAGTGTGTGAGGAAATAAATTATTTTGTAATCTCCTGTTTAATAATAAGATTGCCGATGCCTCTGTTTGGTGGACGTAGCCCAGATTGGTTGGGTGAACCACGTTAAATCATTGTGTCATTTGCGTATGATTTTCTATGCTGTGTTTGTCTTTTAATTTCCGTTGCGCATTGTTTGCTCTAACATTCATGATGTAGAAAAAAAAATTTGTCCAACTACAAAGTTCTTATGGGTGCTACAAAAGTTTTCCATAGAAGTGAAAAATGTATGACACCTTTCTTGATATTCTCCCACTTGTCATATACTTGCAAGGGTAGGAGGGAGAACACATTAAATTGCAAGCCAATTGTTAAGGCCCAAAAAGCATAAGGACTCAGAATACCACTTGAGCTTATTTGTGCTCAATAGTTTTGTGAATGCAATTGCAACATTCTGTAGGGTGTTAACTTTCTCAAGTATCACCTTTCCATTCTCTATCTTGCCCCTAACAAAGTGGTATTAGATATTTATATGCATTTTGTTTGCAGGAAAGATTGGAATTTTAGCTAAACAAGTTACACAATTATTTAACTTTTAGCTAAACAAATGATAATATTACTATCATATCAAATTTGAATTTGAAGTAATGTTATTTGTGAAGAAAAATTATAAACCAAACAATCCCTTTCAGTGATACTTATTGATGCCATATGCTTTTCTCATGATTATAATAACAACTTGTGGTTTGTTCATCCAACTACAACCACATATTCAATCCTAACAATATTTCAGCAGAAACCCGAGCCTCTCCAAAAATTTGGCATCACCAAACTTTTCACTAAGCACAAAGTCTTTGATCCCTTGAATCCCAAATTCCCCACCAAATAAAATAACACCTAGCACTCATCAAGTAGGGCCCATCCCAGATAGAACATCTACCCCTAGGAAAATCTAGATAGATTATAATATAACCCATTTCTAAAATGCACCAGGCACGACACTTCAGACTTCCATATTCTCAAATACATCATCCAAACCCAAAATGCATCCGACCCAGATACATGGCGCTGCTAAAATATATCCATACCCAAATACAAATATGATTTCCTCGATACTTAGACTTAGATATTCTAATAAATTCAAGGGACTTAGCCAAGGCTCTCCTTAAAGTAGAGAGTTTCTCAGAACACCCATTTGCAGAGATGAAACACTTATCCAAACAATGAACATTACACCATAGCCATAATACAATCAATGTACCTGTCAACATGCCTGCTATAAGGCACTGAAACAAGCTAGGCCATAGATAATACTACTAAGTAAAATTAGAAACATAAATATCATATAAAACTACATATTGGATTCCAAATAAGACTATCAAATCCACTAATATATTGAACATTGCATCATTCTCAGTCCTCTACTAGGAAAGACAATAAACAATCTTAAAAAATTAGAGATCCATAATATCCATGACATATTAGACAATGGAAATCACACACTGCAACAATCTAGTTAAGAACATCAAGAAGTCATGCATGACTATGAATATAACTCTGATTTTTATAAACATATCAACAAACATAGAGGCCTCCAAGCCCCTCATAACCCTGAATACTTTCTCCCCTTAAGAGGGAGTCTACAATGTTCCACAAGGCAATCAACCATAATATTCACGTGTTAGATTATAGAAATAACATACCATAATAGATTAGATGAAGTTTATCGAGAAGCCTTTCATATTCATGTAAATAACTTTGTAAACCATTAGGAATATTTTTTTTTTAAGTCAACGAAGTTTTGGGGTGCATGCTTACTTGAAAAGGCCTTTTTTCTTAAAAAGAAAAAAACCACATAACCCAACACGAACATACAAAAAAACCAAACCTTATTGCTTGAAGTTATCTTTCGCTAGAAACTAAATATTTTCCTCAATATTTCTAATTTTCCAAGATCACACTAAGGCGCGACAGAAAAGACATATGCATCAGAAAAATCCTTCCTTTCTATTTCTGATTTGCCCAGATCGCACAGAATCGTAGGGCAAAGAGCATACACAGAAATGAAAGATATAGATACGGTAATAAAAAATAGAGAGATAAATAAACCTAAACAAACAGAGAGATGAATAACAGAAACTGCAAATAAAGACTGTATACCTCTAGATCTTAAAAATTACGTAGCCAAGGCTACCGGAAGCCTTTTCGCTTGAAATGAAAGGGGTTCCTCACTTGGAACAGATGCTCCTAACACAATAGAGCAATCCTCTTGGCCCGAAAGTAGTCATAAACAGTAGATATAGGAAATGACAGTCAGATGTAGTTGTATCGGCTTCCAATTTGGATCACCAATGGACGCAGCCCACAAATAGCTTTGATACCATATAGGAATTTACAGGGTAAGTTCCTCAGACAGAACACTAAAGAACACCACTCAAAAATAGATCACATATCAATACACCTGTATTATTGACATGGTTAAAACCCTCAAAGAGGGAAACAGTCCATGGGCTGAGCCAATGCGGCCACTTCAGGCAATTTATTAATAAAAGAATGAAAATTTACATAAGCTTCTCTCATGAAAGGTCACTCTATAAATGATCAATTAGGTGTTAAGCCACGAATCAAGTGTCAGTAATATCAAGGAGAGAATCAACCATCAGATCGCTTCATGTCTAGAACATATCGTGACCATTAGATTGTAAGTTACAAATGTACATAGTAAAGAAAAACACTTTACCTAACTCTACACTAGACCAAGTTATACTTAACTAGTTCCTATGTGTTAGAATATACTGACATATTGTATGTCACAAAATTAGGAGAAAAACCCTTCCTATTCATTTCCACTAATATATGGTACGCTTTCTTCAGCATGTTGTTGTAAAGATCATTAATGATTTCATCATATGCAATATCATCTGACTAGTGAGGCTCATGCACTATCATATTAAGAAGTTTAAAAGAATATTGTTTTCTACCTTCCTTACAATAACCATTATTCGAAATGTTAAACCTGACAATAGTGTTGGGACTTATAAAGTGCACAAACCATTCAACGATAATTAAAAGTCTTGGGACAAAGACCTTTCGCTTGCACTCATCTTGCAACTAGAAGGTTAGTTGCATATCACCCTCCTTAGAATGTTCAACGTGTTAAAATTTTGTAAATTACTAGTAAAAAAATTTCCATTAGTTCCCAAAACACATTATTTTCCTCCTCAATCATGGATTTCACATTCTTTGCCTCCTCAATCATGGATTTCCTACAGAATCCCTGAATTAATAAATTGTAAGTAAATGTATTATCACAGAGGCAAAATTATTAAATCATATTGTTACTTTTCTTGCAATATCCATAGATCATAAAATCATAAGTGATTTGTGGTTCTATATCTTTGTCAACCATCGATGTGAAGAAATCCTTAGCTTTGTTCTTCTCCCTTGCCTTTTAAGCCTATCCATGAGTACAATGTACATAACCTTCCTCAATAGAAAACCTATGTTCTTTATGTCATTGTACCTCTGTTCTTAATAATCTAAATACATCTAGGGATCAACTTGAAGCCCAATACTAACATGTGGGAAGCTCTACCCTTTTATTTGGGTAAAGGTGATTTGTGTGGTGATGTTGCTTCCTTGCATTTTTATTTTTATTTTTATTTTTCATGGCATAGCTACTCAATATTCCATGGCAGGCAATCCTATAGGAAACATATCAAAGATAAAAATCTATATAGACAATGATAGTACTCTAACATGCTAATTATATCATATATGACACATTTTTTTATTTTTTTTACCATTACCATTTTCAGTAATGTGAAAGACATAATTAAATTCACATTGATAATATTATGAAGTTGTACTACATCACACGGTTCAAGGGTCATATTGCAATATAGATTTCAATCATTTTAATACCTGCCTTAACTAAGGGGTGGTAGCGAACTGGTTGGAAAGTTATTGAATCAAGTTGCTACCGACATTTGATGGTTGAGGCAATGCACAACTAGAATGGTGCTTGGCATCGATCTTGAGGTTTCTCATCCCATAGTCATGAATTCACTGTGGTTGGTTAGGGTAACCAACCCTCATTCCCTTTACTTCCCAGATGTTTCATTTTCATGTTACCTTCTCCTTGTTTTGCTCTACAACCTCCATACGAGATTCCATTTCCATTCTATTTCAACACGCTAGAGTCCTCAAGCTATGTTGGTAAGCATTTTTGCAAACAAAACCCCTCTTATGCAGTTGTTGATTTTCCCTAACAAAGTTTTGTTATGCCCTCTATTGACACTTCTAGTTGCTTCTGCACGGTTTATTCTACCCCGAATCATCCTCAGGTCATTCCAGGTTTGATGGCGTCAGCAAAGACTTGGTTCTTCACTTCCTTTCACCAATGAAGGCTTCTCGGTAATCCACCTTCCCAAATAACGTTAATGGCTTCGGGTTTTTCAGCTTCTGGACATGTTATTCAATACATGGTTATAACTAATTTGGTTGCCTTCCTTTTTAACTTTAGTTGCAGAGTTTGAGCTAGGGACATATCCAAATTCTTGCCCCTTATACAAGTAACCACGTACAATTTCCATGTCCTTGAGAGCATAGTGAACTGGCATATGGTTTATTTGGTTTTACTTTTCGATTTGGCAGTTTTCCCTGGTTTAGCAGTAATCGTTTTAAGTTCTGATGCAGGCACTTCTCAACTATGCACTGAAACAACATTTCAACGAGCTCCGGCTTTGATTAATAGCAAATGATGGAAGGATTAAATATATCATATAATTTCATCAGGTTTTTTCTACTGTTAATTCATGGGGTTTCCGGGTAACCATTTAATACTTTTGTAATTTATAAGGGTTATATTACTTCTCCACTCTAGAGGGACGATGTTACTTGGTTCGTTTATCTATTAGATAGCACAATGTGTTGCAATGTTACCGACTAGGAATACTTGTTTCTTATGGGAATTTTCATAGTTTTGATATCAAGTTCATTTGTTTCATATTCTTTTGCACACTTGATATATAAATGTGTATATATGAATTACTTCTTACAATTTTGTATATTTAATCTCCTGTACATTTATTACAGTTAATTTGAATTAGGTGCAAGGGAGACTGGACTGGAAGCTGAAGTACTTTGGTAGCCCTGGTCTCAACTTCCTCAATATTCCTTCTTACTCAAAAAACAACTCGGATAGCAGGGTTTCATATTCACATTAATGGCTGAAGTCAGATTAGGGTCTAACATTTGTAAATTTGCATTGCCTAGACTTAATGTCTTTTTTTTTTTTCCGTTTATTGTTATTTATCTGGCTTCCATATATAGTTTTATTAACCCTACATATGATGTATTTATTTTCTATGCTTTTTTGATTGGTATGAATCTTGAACTCTGTACATAATTAATTTCTTCCTTTGCTGGGGCTAATAAGAATAATTCTTGTGGGAGTATATTCAAGCCTCTCTGTTTAATAAAACATCTTTCTAAGTTTCGACACTACTAGAATAGTCACAACAACCATGGTCTTAGGCAAATTCCTTGCTAGATCAGTTTAATCTTTCTTTTAACCTTCCAGCTAATGTACAACTTGGATTGACATCTAATTCAAGAGATTAGAACAACTTTCAAGTTTAATTTAATGCTTTATCTCAACCCTATTACATTTTGTTTACCATTTTTGTACACAGGTTGTACAGGTATAGTTGCTAAACAAAGAAATCTATACTCTTCTCTCCTGTACTAGCAGTGTTTCCACCCAACTAAGTACACAAGCATTAGGATGATTTACCTTTAAGAAATAATAGAAAATATGCAAAACCATAAGTTCAACTACATCATGTATACTTTTATTTCAGTAAACAAGCTTCTAAAGCTTTGCTATAATTTTTACTACAATATAGTCCTTTCGACCAACATCTAATTTATCCATGTAATTTCAACAATACGACATCCACGGTGGAATAGTCTACACAATAATTACTACATCCATTAATTTTCATTTACATATAATAAGATTCAATGCATAATTATATAAATATGCAAGCAAAAATACTTATCTACAAATTTACAATCTCACAAATTCCACAGGGCTAAGACCATTCCTCCCAACCTTGAGAAGGGAAATTATTTTTGATTCAGTCATCGGAGATTCCACAGTAAGAAGATTTTTTTGCCAACGTTTCGAATCCCAACTGGGATCCATCATCAGGGCAACTTGAAGCTTGATAGAGGAAGAGCAGTTAATTAGGGTATAAATAGAGATAATGAAAGCAAAGAGGAGGGACGGCTCTCAATTTTTGAGAAGTCGGCTGCCTCTTTTATT
>APFE031416721.1:0-20422 GCA_000404065.3 Pinus taeda | reverse complement strand
AATAGTTAATTTAATTTGATTATAATAATAAAGAATTAATACTATTATAATAGCTGTAAATTAATAAAGTAATTATTATGATAGTTATAAGTTTATATGATAAATATTATAAATATTATAAAATCAAGAATTAATTCTTATAATTATTATTGATTAGAATTTTATAATTGTTATTAATATGAACTAATCATTAATAATTATTATTAATTAGTTAATTGGATTAACTAATTAATAATAATAGGGAAATTATGTCCACTTATCCCCCTGAGCTTCTTCTCGAGACAGTAGATAAAAATTATTTTTCAACAATAGACTTCAATACCATAGTCTAGTCTAAAATTTCTGATCTTCATTTGTAACAGAGTTTATCCACTGGTTCTTATCCAGCGCAGGACCACTCTCTTTGGCAGTACCCTGCCAATGTTTTCATCTTCCCAAGTGGCTTCCTCTTGGCTAAAGTGCCTCCACTACAATTTAACTTAGGCGATGACTCACTTCCATAGTATTATTTCTCTTTGTTCGAGGGTGCACTGAGGCTCTTCCAAGAACTCTCCATCCGGTTCGACCTGTGACATAGTCATAAATTATTCATCAGCACTTATCACAGTAGCATGTAAAATAATAATAAAAAACAAATTTTCATTACCTGAACGTCCTACCAATGAATCACATGTTTAGGGTCATAGACATATCATTTTAACAGTGAGACATGAAACACATTATGAACCTTTACATAACTCGGTAGGGCTAGTTTGTAAGCTACTAGTCCAATTCTTTCGAGTATCTCAAAAGGACCACAAAAATGAGGGGTAAGTTGTGCACAACTAGTCCATCTCAGTGTACTCTTCTTTGGTTTAATTTTCACATAAACATGCTCCCCAAATTTAAACTCTCGATATGTTCTTTCCGAGTTATCATAAGTTTTTTTCCTATCATGGGTAGCTTTCAAATTATGTCGAACATTTTTCACTGTCTACTCCATTTATTGCAACATTTTTCGTCTTAACATTAACTTGTTCTTAGGACTGCTCCAATTTGCAGGTGTTATGCACCTTCTTCCATAAAGGACTTCAAGAGGACTCATTCTTAAAGACTCATGATACCCATTGTTATAATCAAACTCCACGAGATGCAAATACTCCTCCAATTTGTTTTGTTGTAGCATAACATACATTCGAAGTATTTCCTCCAATACCTAATTTACATGTCTGGTTGCTCATCAATTTGTAGATGATATGCAATGTTGAATTGGATTTGAGTATCCATTCTTTTGAATAGGGATTTCCAAAATGAAAATGTAAATTTTACATATTTTTCCTATATAACCACCTTAGGAATATGATGCAATCAAAACACTTCTTTCGTAAAAGTATCAGCAATTTGGATGGTCATGAAAGTAGATTGTACTAGGATAAAGTCAATTAATTTACTAAATTTGTCTACAATTACCATGATAGAGTCATTATTCTTCCTAGATTTAGGCATCCCACTCATAAAATCAAGTGTAATAACCTCCCACTTTCATTGCTGTATAGGTATAGGTTGAAGAAGACCACTAGGGAGTTGATGTTCCACCTTAACTTGCTAATATGCAATGCATTTTTTTAGAATATTCTATAATATCTCTACACATTCCCAACGAAAAATAATTCGAATTGATGGCTGAAAACATTTTCTGATACCCAAGATGGGCATGAGGTATGGGCTTTTGCGAAACTCATCTAAAATTAGTTCTCTAACTAAAATTTGGTTAGGGACATATATTCTTTTCATAAAAGTTAATATCTAATATTGATTTATATCATAATTTGATTGTTTTCCTTGACTGCCAGCTTGTTTCCAAATTTTTTTATATTGAGGGTCTTGTTGGGCAACCTCTTTAATTTGTTCCAGAAATTTAAATTCTATTTGGTTATAACAAAGTTCATAAACACCATGTCTTATTCTGCTTAATGCTTCAACAACACTATTTTCCTTGCCCTTCTATGGCATATTAGAAGTTGAAAACTTGTCCATATTGAAGGTAAATCCCATTGATAATGTGGTAAAAAATTCAGATATTGGTTCACAATACTTTAGGGATTATGATCTAAGGAACATCACCTTCCTGAATGCACCTTTAAATATGTCATGTTGGAATTTCTACGATAATTCATCTTCTATAGGATTTGAGAAGTTGAAAAATTATCCACATTGAGGGGGAATACCACTTATTATGTGGTAGAAACTTCAGATATTGGGTTGCAATTTATTTAGGTGATATGAGTAGAGGGAGTCGAGTCTTCTGAATGCTCCTAAAGTCAGGCCTCAAACAGGTCACACTGACATTTTTGTTATAACTTTCGTTTTGGGAACTCGCAGGAGCTGAATTTTTTTCCAAAATGAAGGGAAATCCCATTGATATTGTGATAAAATTTTCAGACATTTATTCGCTATATGTGAGGAGATATGACCAGTGGGAGCTGAGCTTTTTGGATACTCCTAGAATTGTGCACCAAATATGATTGTGTTGGTATTTTTGTTATAACGTTTCATCTATGAAATATAAAAAATTGAAACTTGAACCATAGTGAGGGAAAATACCATTCATCACATGGTTCAGTTTCCATAACTTTTACTACTACAATTTAGGATATATGCATTGAATCATTCGCTGCGTTTGATGAAATGTTTAAATAGTTCAATGATTAATTGCATACAAACTGTTTGATAAAATGCCCTAGTGAGTATGTTGTTTGTGGTTGGGGATAGTATTGATGTGTAATAATATTCTTGTAGTTGATATCATAGTTTTAAAACTCTGACTCCGACTCCAACTCGGCCGAGGATCGACTCCGACTCTAACTTTGAAACGGTAATGACTCGGCCGGCTCGATTTCAATGACTCGGTCGTTGTAAAAAATACATTAAATATTTATTTTTTTTATAAAAAAACATAATTTTAAAGATTTTAAACATAATTTTAAATATTTACATTCATATTTCCAAACACACAACATTATAATATAGATGGAAGACAACATATGATCAAAGTAGGATGATGAACCAATCCATTATATCAAAATGGTACCCAATGGAAATACTTAGTCAACTGTCATGCGTGATCAAAGACTCAAAACAAAAAACACATAACCAAGGAGGCTAGAAATGGTCTCTACAACAAAAGTAAACTGTGACCAGACTTCAGTACTAGTAATATAGCTACTGGCTAGTAGCTACTGCCAGAGGAGCTAAGATCATGTCGATCAATCTCTGGATCATCATTAGAGTCAGACAGGGGGCCCCATGGCTCCTCCTCATCATCATCATCATCTCCAACTGCAGCTGTAGAAGTGGTACCACTAGCAGGCTATGCAACTGCAGCAGATGCAAGCTGAGATAGAGTAGATATGCAGTTGCGCTTCTATTGTGGCTAAGCAGAGGAAGCACCTACAATTGGAGTCCTTGCTGGCTGTGACATTGAGGCTGGTAGATTGGGATCTGCATTCAACTGAACAACATGTTCAAGTTCAACTGATGTCTCGATATCTAAATCTAAATCAAGATCCTTATCAGGATCAAACTCTGTTGGACGACTCTCCACTACCCAATCTTATGTTGGATCAATGGCTTCCAACAAAATGGGATCTGAATCAGGCCTTTTGTTCAGTAAATGATTTCGTTTGAGCCGAAGGTTGTATTGGACATAAACTAGATCATTTAACCATTTTTGATCCAAACCGTTTCTCTTCTTTGTGTTACCTGGGAGCAGGAGTGAAAACGGGAGCGAGAGTGACATTTTCAGAAGCTCCTGGTTTGGGAGTGAATCCCAGAGGAGTTCGACAACCAATGTCACTAACATCAAGGTACATAGAGTGATTGGTGCTCTTGATTAAATACGAGTTCCATACCCTAATACATGACAAAATTCAATGGAAACATTGCAATCCTCCAATCTTGAAATCCTGAAAAACTGATAAGTCTGCCGGATTTTGAATGAAATCTAAAATTCTACTTTCTCCATATGAAATCCAATGAGGCCAAAACCAATCTCAAACATCTTGAGTCATTTCATGGTAATGTTAAAAATTTAAGTCAAAGGATGAAAATAAAGATTAAGGAGAATGTCACTTTTACTTTAAGAATTTTAAATTACCATGAAATTTGAATAGCATATCAATAGTAGAGAGCATTTGAGTGTGTTAAATAGGGTTTGGGAGGGGGAAATGGACCCCATATAACATTTAGCTAATTCATAAAACACCTTGAAGTCCAAACCAATCAGCAAACTGCTTAAAATTGTATTAAAATAATGTTAAATTGTTGTTTTAGTGGGTTACGGGCCACTGTTTGTGACTCGCCCAAGTTAGTACGGGAAACAGCCGAGTTGGCCGAGTCAACCATGACTCGGCCGAGTCATGGCTAACTCGGCCAACCAAGCCGTTTTTTGTATCGAGTCACTCCAGAGGTCAATGGAACGGACCAACTCGGCCGTTTCCATTTCGAAATAGCCGTTTTTTAAAACTATGGTTGATATATGCTTACTTGTATGCAAATAGTTTGCTATATTAGTTTTCATGTAGAGTGTTTGAAGAAATGCTTACATGCAAATGTAATAGTATAGTAGTTGTTTGAACAAAAATGTAAAAGTATTGTAATTGTTTGAATAAAATGTTATTCTTTTGGATGGGATAGTATTGTTGTATGATAATATGGATGGAGTTGATCTATGCCTATTTGCATGCAAATAATTTGAAGATTTTCATGTAGGGAATTTGAAAGGTTGCATGCAAGGAATTTGAAATGTTGCATGTAAGGAAATGGAAAAGTGGCATGTTTTTAGTTATTATGTTACAAGTGGAATAAGTGCAATGTTTTTGACTTAGTCTCATACAAATGTATGAAAATAAAAATCAATTTCTTTTCAAGTGTGGTCAAATTTAGTAGAGCTCTGGAGATCCCATTTCCATAATTGGGCATTGGAGATTGGGCCATTATAGTAGCTTCCTCCTTCTACCTTAGTGTGGAAAATGGATAGTAAGGGGGTATGCTTATAGGTTGTTAGTATTGGTGAATGTTGATTTCAAATTAAGAGACATGATGTCTTCATTTTTGGAACATGTGACTAATTGTGTATGAATTATATGTCGCTTACATGTTGATTTCATGACACCTACTTACATCCTTGTATGTTAGGTTACATTTTTGAATATTTTGATTACATGTATCAATCTTGTAGGTTGATTACAAGAATTGATCGCTTATGTTCGACTACATGAGTTTATGCATAGGTGTAGTTGATTTGGCATTCCTTATGCATATTTTCGGTTGCATGTGGCAATGTGTACAATGCAGTAATGGTTGTTGTTATGAATGTATGGTCATGGCTATGATTATGCATGTATAGTAGGTCAAACAACCCTTGTTAATTCATTGTATGCAATTTAGGTCATCATGATGCTATTGGTTGTTATGATGATAATGAGCTAGTTGAGATAGAGAAAGGGATGCAGATCATCATAATGAGGATGTAGCATTAAACTTTGGGATAAGAGCAAATCATCATACAGGTAGTGTATTTTGGCATGCAAGTATGTAAATTAAGGATTATTATATGCATTAGGGTTATATACATTAGGTTTATGAACATGAATTTGATGTTATGGTTACCTTCATGAAATATGTTAGATGATTAGTGTGGTTATATGCACATGTGTCAAATAGTCAAGAATGATAGTAATCTGTAGTTGTATGCATTTCTATTGTTGTTTTATATTAGATAACCTGATGATCATGGTGTATGTTGTTAATGAGTATGATATATAGTGTATTGTTGTTATATGTTATTAACTTGATGATTAGGGTCATTTCATTGAGATATTGATGTTATAATTTGGATTGTTCATATGTGTGATGGTTATGTTCATTGCCTTGAAGATCGTGATGGTATATGTATTGTGTTAACCTAGTTTGACCTATGCAGATGGTTATGGTTGTGATATTCAAGTATGAACTGACATATTTGTGAGATGGTGTCATAATAATCTAGATTGACTTTGCATATGTGTATGAGTTTAGGATGTGAACATGTTAGTTAGATATTGTTATTGATATCATGATCTTAGAGTACTTGAACTTATGCGTTGTAAAGTTATATCATGCTAACTAGATTGATTGTGCAGACAAGATCACCTCCCCTAAGATACATTAAGGTATTAATTTCTTATGTCATATATTTGGTGCTTGACTATCGATTACGTCATCTAGTTTATTTATTTAACATGGTATGAATGATGAATTGCATAATACAAGTATGTGTTCAAATGATCTTGTTTTAAGATGATTGTACTAAAATATATGTGTTGATATAGTTGATATGTACTTGAGTATAGTAGGTGATAGTTGCAGTATTATGGCTGATGACTATGAGTTGACTATGGATTATGAAATCACTGTTAGTCTTGGTAACGGTTGATTTCAAATTAATAGATATGATTGTCTTGATATTTGGAACATGTGGTTGAAATGTGTGAGCAGTTGCAGGGTAACATGCTTGGTATTAGCATGACAAGGTAATAGTTGATGTGTCTATATAACTAGAAGTTGGGTGGTGTGATAACATATAGTAAGCCTTGATTCCAATAAGGTAAAAAGGCAAAACAAAGGAATTGGGAAAGAATTCCTTTGGCTATGTTTGGAAATCCTAATTTCGAATGAATGAGTGCTTTGCACACGGGAAGTATTCTTAAACATGATTTTGTTTGAAATTATGTGGATATGTGCTATATTCATGAACACGCACTTGAAATGTATATTAGCTAGTCTTTCGCTACAGATGGATCTATTAAAGGATTGGATTCCCTTGAGAGATGGTGTGGATGTGTTTGGTTGCAAGCAGCATGCTTGGCACAATAAGATGAGGTAACTGGTCTATTATTATGCTTAATTATACATTGACAATTATGTGTTTATGGAAACATATTGTAGGGAGTTGCATGGCAAGACAGGTTGACATGAAAGCTTGAAGATGGCTCAGGTTGAGCATTGCTTGGGAACCATGGGGATTGAATCACGGTGTCAGCCTTGTGGTTTTGGTCTTTTGAGCTTGATTTGCAGTTTTTTTTATGTCTAGTGCAAGGCCTTGCCTCTTTGTTGTAGCGTCATATTGTTATGGGCTTTCGTGGTCTTCTTCTTGGTTTCTTCTTGTCTTATTTTTTATTTTTTGAGCCTTGGGAATTGGTTGGGAAAGAGGAAAGTTGATGGAGGCTGGGGAGAGCTATGTCATACCTGAAAGGTAATGTAAGATTCATATGAAGCTTAGTGCATGAGTAAGTGTGGTGGAAGGTAAGGCTATGACAGTCGATTAGATTGGCTGGGTCCACTATGGTAAATGGACGGTAGTAGTATAGTCATGAGAAATGTAACAGGAAAAGGTAAATTAAATGGATTTGAGGGGTCATATGCCTTGGCTATGTTGGGAACTGTTGTTCTCAATGTTGCGCATGTGTTGCATGAATAAAGGAATTTCTCTTAACCTAGACCTTATGTTATCTGGTAATTATATTATGATCCTGATTATGTTGATGATTATATATGTATACATGAATGTATGTATGTCGTTGTTTGACAAGGTGATGATTGTTTTATGCTAACGATTATATATGTATTTATGTATGTACCTATGCCACTGTCTGATAGGACCTTTTAGGGATCATTCTTGTGAAGGAATAATTGCTTACACAACTGAATGGAATGAAGAGGTTCCTAGTTCATAAGGAATCAAGTGGGAAGAGTAGTCATGAAAAATATATGGGCTTAGTATCATGTGATTATTAGTTGATATTATGTGATTATATTATGACTATGTTGTGGAAATGCTATACCAAAGGATACACTAGCATAATGAAAGCAGCGTGGTCTGCGACATGCTAAAACAAGCATGGATAAGAGACCAGAAGTAGGGTTTCTTGCTAGAGTCAGTGCGGTTCTGGATGTGTGGTACTACTGTTATGCATATGTTGTACATGTTGCATCTATGATGTGTGCAGTTGTGGTGTTGTGTATACATAACATGTGTACATGCTATTTATGAAATGTTATGTACAGGATGGTACGAATAGGGTTGTCTGAGTATTTTATATGGTGTGTTGTATACATATTGTAGTGTCTTCATGATGTATATGTGGCGTGTGTGCATATAGTGCTATGTGCATGTTGAATTGTAGTGTTGTGTACAGATAATGATATGTACACGTTGGGAATGCAATGTTATGTACAAGTGGTGTTGCATGCATTTTGTACATGTGGTGCTATGTACATATGGTGTGGTGTGCATGATTGTACGAGTGGTGTTGCGTGCATGTGGTGCTGTGTACATGTTGTAAAAGTTGTGTTGTGTCCAGGTGGTGTTTTGTACATGTTCCCTTCACAAAAACTAAAATATTCTACTGAAATATCATATTTGCAATTGAAACATTATTTTCCCCCAAGGAAAAATCACAGTTTTGTTCAAAAAAAAAAATTGCATTTTGTAGCTGCTAAAATCATTCGATCATACCATTATACGAATGATGCCTAAGGAAATAAAGCTAAAAGAGATAAAAGCAACCAAGAAATATCAAATACATTTGGGAGCTAAGTGTGAAAGCACTTCACTACCCTTTTTTGCCCTTCTTTTTATCCACTTTTCGCCAACCACCAAGGTTAGGAGAGGGAGTTACAATAGCCATATGATTCTCTTCCATGTTCACAAATACTTGTTTATATGAATTCGAACTCTTTGGAGCATGAGTTATTTTTTTCCACTCACCTCCTTTTCAGGTGAAATCATCTGATCATTCTATTGCAGTTGAATTTTAGTTTATGTTTCTTTACTAAAGTTCATATTTTGAACCATAATTCTTGCTTGCTCAACTCCTCCTTCCATTAGTATTTCTTGTGGATTATTCTCAATAATATCTGTAGCATTATCTATATTATCTTCCTTCACTTTAGAGATGTATTGTTCTGAAAATTTCCATGACTATGTCCTTTGGACCTGCTTTTTCTTTTTCTTTTTGGATCTTTCTTTTCTCGAGGACAAGTATTTTGTAAATGTCTTGTTTGTACAAAAATATGATTAGGTCCATTGTAAGCTATTATGAAGCAAAAGTATGTGGTCTAGTAAACTTCTACTATGATCTACCTATACGTAGATCATGGCAAAAGTAAAAATTCCTTTTACGACTATATTCAGATCCAGTTTTATGAACTTCCCTAATGTATTTCCAATTCCTTCTAATACTTTGTGATGCTAGAAATATAAGGAGATATTATGTAATCTGACTCAAACCACCATTTTGAAAACCAGCATAATATTAGCATAAAAAAATGGGAACCATGGGGTCATAAAAAGGCATGCACTTCCCCAGAATCATGGTTCCTCTTTTAAGGAAAAATCCATATCCTTCAATGTATCAATTTTTACAACAAAAAAAACCCCAGAACATAAATGAATATCACAATTGGCGGTTCGAGTAGATAAAACTCACTGATGTAGATCCTCTGACTTGTGACAAAATCTATTGAATCTATACATAACTGCTGCAAAATGAAAATTAGTGTAAAGTGCATTAACCTCAATAAGGTTATTTGTCATAACTGAAACCTAATTCATCTGTTCCATGATGTAGGGACTAGGAATATTACGTATTTGGTTAGAGTCTTTTTGTGTCCCTACATTTCTATTAACTACATCCTTAAATGAAACAGGACCCTTAGAACTACTGGATCTTGGATAAACAACTCACAACCTTAGGTTTATGGAAATGGATGAATCTTGTTCGATTCCATAAACTTGCATCTGATTATCATTTTGCAGTTCTCTCCCCACATAAATAAAAATCTGTAACCGCAACAAGTTTATCAAATCCCCCATTCGAACCTTGATAATATCTGATTTCCCTTCTAGGGTTTTCAAAAAAAAATTGAAACGCTTCCCTCATGTACATATTTGAATGAGAATCCTATAGATCTAGATCTAGTTGAAAATCTAGGGTTTTCATGACTGTTTGAAAGGGAAACTTGTTAAAAATAGCAACAAGAAATTCCAATTTAATTTATCCTTCAGTTAAATTGTGAATTAAATTGTAATTCTACTCTCATAGCAATTTGTAATAGTTAATTGAGTTAAATTGACTTAATTGAATTAGGAAATTTGAGTTGGAAGTCTATCTAGAGTCATGTAGAGTGATCCCTAAATTTTAGGGGCCCAGGTTGAGTTCTTTAGAGTTATAATTATATAACTCAGTGTAACTAAGTTATAGTTAGCTAAACTAGTTCTAACTATTAGAGGAACTAGTAGTGGAGTAGTGCACTAGTGCATCACCAGTACCACACTAGTTAACTAAATATTTACTCACAAATAATTCATGCATGTTAGTTTAGATGAAGAACCAGTTGAGATTAGAGTTCATGGATAGTGTACTATTAGTTTTATAATTTTCCAAGTCGTACAGATGGTGCATGCAATCAGTTTAGGACATATGTTTGCATTGCGCAATTATGTAGAGTGGATTTCCCTATTAAATATGGGATGATTTCTGTAGGAATTGCGCAACGTAGGGGCTTAGCAGGCAACAAAATTGGCTAAGTGTTGGCTTGAGCGGGCTTGTCAGGCAAAAAGTTAGATTTTGCTAGTGGAAGAATTATTCGGGATGAACAAGCATAGTATTTTCTTCTCAGATCTTCTCATTAATGAAATATATATAGTTGAGGTTTTCAACAGTTTCTTTCCCCATAGAAATATTGTGTTATGTGTGATTGATATTCTTCCGCTTTCTTCTTATTGTTTTCATCGATCAATTTTGGTTTCCACTGAAGAGTATAGTAGATCCTTGTCTTGTGTTTTAGCATATCACATAAGCTATTGAATCTATAGAAAAATATACATGGTATTAGATCTTAAAAAAATATAGAAGAGGATATTTCAAGTTTGGTGTGCAGGTTAAAATAGAATTTTCAAGTTCATACTTCAGAGCAACAATATGTCTTTCTACAAGTTGCAAAATTTGAGTATGCCTTGGAGGGAATCTAAAATTACATATCTTGGAAGGACATGATGAAGGCAACACTGAAAGACAATAGCCATGAAAAATTTGGAGATCATAGCATTCGTAAGCCTCCAACATCGAATGTTAAATATCTGGCTGAATGGATAAAGTGTGTGACAAAAGCAGGAAGGATTATCCATGAAGGAGTTTGAGATCACATTGTCTAGAGTCTCCATGAAAAGGATACTCCATACTCAATGTGGAAGGCATTGATGGACTTGTCTCAAAATAGCAGTGACCATAGGAAATTGGCGCTGAAGGACAAACTCAAAAAGATCAAAATGGAGAAGGGTGACTCTATTCCAAATTACTGGACGAAGTTCACCCATTGTTGGGATGAGCTTGGAAGTGTCAGCATCACTATTGTTGAGGATGATATGATGAGCCTAGCCCTTCTAGGACTTCCCAAGGGTTGGCATAGTTATCAGGACTCTGTCAATGGGAGGGAGAAGCTACTAGATTGGGAACAACTATGGTCATATTTGGTACAAGAAGAGATTTGGAGGAATACCAGAAACAGATCCTCATCAAAAACTAATGATGGCGAAAATTGTGCCTTAGCGAGTAAGGCAAAGACAAGGAAGGGGAATAGATTCCATTCCAAATCGAATTCTTGTCATGGAGACAAGAAGAAGGACATGTCAAAAGTCAAGGGATTTCATTGTCATGAGTTGGGACATTTTGCCACAAAGGGTCTGCTCAAGAAGGTCGGTAATAAACCCTCAAGAGGAGTGACATGAGGTGAAGCTCTTGCCTCACAATTCGAAATGGGCTTTTCCCTCATCACATGTATGGTGTCATCAATGATAGGTAGTGTATGGTACCTGGAAAGTGGAGCTTCATTCCACATGATTAGTAACAAAGAGCTCTTCAGTAACTTGGAGGAGAAGGATCTTCAGATGCATATGGAGATGGGTAATGGCAGGAGGTATAGTGCTACTGGGCTTGGTAGAGTTACCTTTCATAGGGAGTCAGGTGCTCAACTCACTTTGCGAGATGTTATGTATGTTTTTGGTTTGAAGAAGAACTTGGTATATGTTGCCATGTTGGAGGATAGAGGATATGATGTGATCTTTAGTAATGGAAAGGTGTTCCTTCATCACATAGCCACGAGACAAGTTAAGAGGATAAGAGTTCAAGTGAAGAATATCTACAAGTTGGAGTTAGAATATTGCGATACCTTGAGCACGAAATCGGAGAAGGTGCAGAGTCGAGACATTGGTGAGTTGTGGCACAGACGGTTCACTCACTTGCATCATGTCGCTTTGAAAATAATGCAACAAATTTCTACTAGTCTTCCCAAAGGGACACTAGAGCAAGTTGACACATGCAAAGGGTGTACTTTGGGAAAATGCATCAAAACTTCCTTTCATGAAAAATATATTCGACCACAAGCGATCCTCGATCGAGTCCATTCAGAAGTGTGTGGATCATTCTCAATAGCATCCATGGATAAGCACAAGTATTATGTTATATTTGTTGACGATTATCATAAATGTTGGTTTTTCTTTATGCAGAAGAAAGATCACACTTTTGCAAAGTTTTGTGAATTTGAAGCATTGGTCGAGAAATATACTGGCAAGAAGGTTAAATCTCTCAAGAGTGATAATGGTGGAGAGTATGGGTCGAATGAGTTTGAAAACTTTTGTGCAGAAGATGGCATTCAATGAGAGTTGAAAACATCTCATAAGACACAACAAAATGGGGTGGCTGTACGGAAGAATAGAACCATAGTAGGGGAAGCATGGGAGATTTTGCATGATCAAGGCTTACCACTACACTTGTGGGCTAAGGCATGCAACATAGTTGTTTATTTGTAGAACATAAGCCCTCATTGAATTCTTGGGATGAGTACACTAGAAGAGAATTTTTTTAGGGAAGAAACGAGATGTGGGTGACTTTAGGATTTTTGGTTCATCGTTATAGTGCCATGTAACCAAAGATGCATGGAAGAAGATTGAGCCAACAACAGAGTTATGAATATTTGTGGGGTACATTGATACACCTCACAACTATTTGGTGTACATGCCGACCAACAGGATGACAGTGGTTCACAGGGATGTAAAATTCGATGAAGAGAAGGCCATGATATGTTACCTTGAGAGGGAGCTTAAGCAACATGGGATTGAGGATCTTTTAGCTCCTAAGGAGGAACCTTAGATTTATGTGGAGCATCCAAATGCAGAGGATCGAGGATTGGAGACACCCACACAGGTAAAGTCTTCCAGAGATGGTAGAAAGTGCACCAAAGAGGCTGACAAGTTATTGCATGATGTGAGAGAGGATGTGGGAGCACACACATCATAGTGTAGGCAGAGGATGTCACCAGAGAGGTACACTGGATACATGGCTCTTATGAGAAGATATGTTAAGACTAAGCCATCCTCTTCTGAAGAAGTAGTACAACAACCATTTTGGGTTGATCCCATGGTTGAGAAGTATGACTCCATTGTTAATAACAATGTTTGGGATGTAGTCCCAAGAATAGCAGACAAGTCAGTGGTGAGTTCCTAATGGATTTACATAGTAAAGCAAGCAACAAATGTTAGTGTGGAGAAACATAAGGCTAGGTTTTTGGCCCAAGGATTTTCTTAGGTGGATGGGATTGATTACAATGAGACCTTTTCTCCTGTTGTAAGGTACTCATCAATTAGATCCATTTTGGCACTATCAATGAAAATGAGATGGAAGATACATTAGATGGATGTAAAGACAAGCTTCCATAATGGTATGATTAAGGAAGAGGTGTATATTGAGTAGCCTGAAGGTTTTGAGACCTTCAATCAAGAGTCACATGTGTGACAACTCAAGAGAGCATTGTAGGGGCTGAAATAAGCATCCTGTGCTTAGTACATGAGGATTGATAGCTACTTCACCGGGTTGGGATTCAACAAAAGTGAAGCGGATGCGAACCTTTACCATATTGTGGTTGAAGGTAAATTGTTGATTATTGTTTTATATGTTGACAATTTGATTATGATAAGTGATGATAAGTGGATCAAGTCTTGAAAAGAGGACCTTGCAAGAGAGTTTGAAATGAAGGATTTAGGGTTCATGCACTACTTTATGGGAATGGAAGTATGGCAGGGTGATGAGGAAATTTTTGCCTCTCAGGGAAAGTATGTCAACAAGATACTCAAAAGGTTCGACATGGAGAGTAGTAAACCCATGGAAACTCCCCTAATAGGTTTAGGTTTTAACCCCGTATGGAAATTACCTGCATACGAATTCTAAATCATAGAAAAATAAACAATGTGAGAGCATAACATATAAAACACATATACACAGAGATTTCCCACTAGATCCCAAAACCAGGACTACCAGCTTGATTTTTTTCATTATGTTCCTTTGTTACAATACATATTTATACATGCCGAAGCATCCAATACCATGGACCAAAAACCCATCGCGTCCAAAACCATGGACCGAAAACCATAGGAAGGTTCGTGCATCCTAATATAGGGTCCAAAAAAAAAAAATTCCCGGGGCGTTGCCTCGGACCCAGTAGAGAGGGGCTACCTGCCCCCCTCAAACCCCCCGGACAGGGGGGTCTGCTGCCCCCCGTTGCATAATCAATGCAACAAAGGGGGGGCTTCACCCCCCCTAACCCCCCGGTTCACTACATAGGTTAGTCATGGAAAGAATATGACACAACCCAACAGTAGGTGACTAAAGGAAGGAGGATGCTACTTTTGGTGAAGTAGTGGAAGCTACTACTTACCTAAGATTATGGGTTCACTCATGTATTTCGTGAACACATGATCAGACATGTGCTATGCAGTTAACCAACTTAGTCAAGCGAAGGCTAAGCCTACCAAGTTGTATTGGAAGGTAGTCAAGCATGTGTTGAGATAACTTAGAGGCACTACTCAGTATGGTTTATGGTATAGACAAATAGAGGGAGTGAAGCTTTAGGGCTTCACCAATGCATATTGGGAAGTGATTCCATCCGACAAGAAGAGCACATTAGGAGGGATCTTCAATATTCGATCAGTAGTTGTTTCTTGGTACAACAGGAAACAAAGATCAGTTGCACTCAGTTCAGCAGAAGCAGAGTAGATGGTTGCTAGTCAAGCAACTTGTGAGTCTATCTGGATGAGGAAGATTTTGGTTGGTTTGTTTGGTCAGTAGATGTATCCAACTATGATTGACTATGAAAATCAGAGTTGTATCAAACTCTCGGAAAATCCAGTTTTTCATGATCGGTCCAAGCATATTGATATCCGATATCATCATCTTTGAGATTGTGTGCAAAGGAGAATGACGTTGTTGGAGTACATTCCCATAGAGGAGCAAGATGTAGATATTTTAACGAAGGCATTGTCAAGATGAAAATTCAAGTTTCACAGAGACAGGATTAGGGTAGCTGATAATCTCTTTATTGTTGAGAGGGAGTGTTAAAAATAGAAACAAGAAATTCCAATTTAATTTGTCCTTGAATTAAAATGTAATTTTATTCTCATAGCAACTTGTAATAGTTAATTAAGTTAAATTGACTTAATTGACTTAGGAAATTCAAGTTGGAAGTCTAACTAGAGTCATGTAGAGTGAACCTAAATTTTAGGGGCCCAGGTTGAGTTCTTTGGATTTCTAATTAGATAAATCAGTCGAAGTGAGTTATAGTCAGTTAAACTAGTTCTAAATGTTGAAGGAAGTAGTAGAGGTCAAGCAGTGGAGTAATGCACCAATGCATCACCAATACAACACCAGTTAATTGAATATTCACTCACAAATAATTCATGCATGTTAGTTCAGATGAAGACCCAATTGAAATTAGAGTTCAGGGACAATGCACTATCAGTTGTATAATTTTCCAAGTCATACAAATAGTGCATGCAATTAGTTCAGGACCTATGTTTGGATTGTGCAGTTATGGAGAGTGGATTTCCCAATTAAATATGGGTTGATTCCTCTAGGAATTTCTCAAGGAAGTAGGGGCTTTCCAGGAAGAAGAATTGGAAGAAAAATTGGCTAAGTGTTGGATTGAGTTGGCTTGTGAGGCAGAGAGTTAGACTATACTAGTGGAGAAATTGATCAAGACGAACAAGCATTGTATTTTCTTCTCATATCTTCTGGTTAATGCAGTATAGACAGTCAAGGCTTTTAGTAGTTGCTTTTCTTAGAGAAATATTGTGTTATGTGTGATTAATATTCTTCCTCTTTCTGCTTATTGTTTTCATTGATCAGTTTTGGTTTCTGCTAAAGAGTAGATTAGATTCTTGTCTTGTATTTTCTCATATCACATAAGCTCTTGAATCTACATAGAAATCTATTAACCTAATTTACTTGATCTAACTTACGACACTTGCAAATTCTTAGATCTAATGATGGATTCCACATGTTTTATTCCTCCAACCCTAGATCCATGGCCCTATCATTCACCGTGAGGTTGGAGTGTTCCATTGATATGAAAAAACAATTATTGAAATTTCATAGCTCTAGTTTCCTTTGTATCACCAACTTCCAAGCATTGATAAGGTTGTTCTTCCATAGATCTGTGTTTTCCATAAAACTCCAAAGAGAGATTGATGCCCTAATATTTTCATACTTGACTACCTACTTTGGGAAACACACGAAAACGTAGATCCCACACAAAAACTTTCGAAGAATTTTTTTCATAGATATGTTCACAACTCTCCACTCATATACCATAATAAGCCAGATCAAGGTGCCATCAATCTTGCATTGTTGGAGCAATAGATCTAGACACCCCCTATATTTTTTCATAACTCTTCTCGATCCTTGTCCATGATGACAATCACAAAAGACTTCAAAATCCTAGCATTGCATATGCCCACCATCGCACCTCCCAGTATGACAATTATCTACCACAATTGAAACATTCTTACCACAACGTTACTAAAATATTATTTTTACAATTGAAATATTTTGAACACAATATTATTGAAATATTCTCTTCACAATAGTTAAAATATTCTTAGCATAACATTGTTAAATATTCTCCACATTGTTACTGAAATATTATCTACACAACTATTAAATTTCTCTGTGGCATTGTAGAATTTCTTCCCAGTGTTGTAGAAAGTCTCCATAGCACTATAAAGTCCTTTGCAACATTGCATAAATTCCCCATAGTTTGTAGAAATTTTCTACAACATTGTTATATTCTTCTTGATGTAGCAAAATGTTTTGGTACCACTATAAGGTTCTTAGGGGTGTACATAAGTTTTCCATAGAAATGCAAAATATATGACACCTTTCTTGATATTCTAAGATTTGTCATATACCTTGCAAGGGTAAAAGGAAGAACACATTAAATCACGTGCTAATTGTTAAGATCTAAAAAGCCTAGGCACTTAGAACATCACGCGAGCTTATTTGTACTCATTAGTTTTGTAAATGCATCTGCAACATTCTGTAAGGTGTTAACTTTCTAAAGTATCACCTTTCCATTCTATATCATGTCATTGACGAAATAGAATTACATATCTAATGCATTGTCTTTGCATTAAAGATTGGATTTTTAGCTAAACAAATGGCGTTATTACTTACATTTTTAGCTAAAAAAATAACAATATTACTATTGATGGAATTTGAGTTTGAATTTGAATTAATTTTACTTGTGAGGAAAGTTTATAAACCAAATAACCTTTTTAGTGATACCAGTAGTCATTGATAACATTTTTTTCTTTCAACCAAAGAAATCATGTTTGGAGTAGCTCTCATGGATACATAATGCTTCCCACGATTAGACTAGGAAACCTATGAGGACAAAGTATACCCACTTTACTATTAGACCACATTCTCTAGACTAGTTAATCATAATTTGTAGCTTGTTCATCCAACTACAACCAAAACAAAACCACTAATAAATTTCCTTCTATCTATATCATCTCCCCAATTCCAATATCCCTATATATTCACTCAACTACATAAATGTTACAAAAGCATTCTTATAAAACTGGTCATTATATAGACAAATTTGTGGATGTTTAAAAATACTATTTTTCATGAAAGGAAACTCAATTTTCATCAAACATGAAGTGTGCTTTTGGTTTTGGCTCATGTTTGTCTTTTGTCTTTTGATGAAGATAGCTCTCTCAAATAAGAAAGCCCTCTCATGAGAATGATGATTACCCTTTTGCGACTTCATTGGTTGGAGCCATGTAATGATCTCAATCAAACCTGAGCCACATCGATTCATAGCCCAATTTTTGGGCCACCCCATAATCCGTTCCTCCCCATTAGGTTGGCTCACCCTCTTCCCGCATCTCTCTACCCGAAGTAACCTTCCATCATTGGGTCGTATATATTTACCGAGTTGTTTTTAGTGTGACTTTTTGGAAGCTTTTTTGCTGGGTGTTTCCGGTCTAATTTCTCTAATATCCACCCAAAGTAACCTTCCATCATCGGGTACTATATATTTACTGAGTTGTCTTTAGTGCAACGTTTTGGAAGATTTTCTGGTGTGTGTTTTCTAGTCTAATTTCTCTAAAATCCAGCAGGAATTTATTGAAATCACAAGTTTGATGGGTAACCCTACACAATATGAGTGCCCTAGGGGTTTTTGAGAGCGTTGAATCCATATATACAGTCAAAAAACCATTTTAAATAACAAAAATCAATATTTCACCTCAAATATTTACGCTATATTCCAACACCGTAATGTCCAAAAAGTCACAATAAAGACAAATCCTATATGTACTTAACTTGGAAACAATAAAAGGCACACTCTCTAAACAGGCCACGTTTTCGCTGGAAAAAAATAGAAATTTGGTCGAATTTTTTGAAAATTCTGGTTACAAGGATCAAGCTTTTAGAGATTTTAGTAGGGAATGGTGTTGAATCTATTTTAAACATAAAAATGATTTAAACACTCCAACATTTTCAACTCCTGTGGGCGAGATGGTACTGGCATCGTATTGAAATTGAATCTTCCTAGGCACTCAAATAAATAGAACCTTTGGAGGCGAGGCAGACTGGTTGGATCAAATAATATTAAGAGTAATAGTAGTAATAAACAAATAAGCGGCATTAGCCCATGGTTTTTGTTTTTGGCCCTAGGTAATTTCCCATATTTTTTCTTTATAGCAATTGGGTTGGACCAAATAATAATAATAATAGTAATAGTAATAAATAAATAAATAAGTTGTATTAGCCCATGGTTTTTGTTTTTGGCACTAGGTAATTGCCACGCTTTTTCTTTATAACAACTTGAATAATAAATAAATTAGCGGCATTAGCCCATAGTTTTTGTTTTTAGCCCTAGGTAATTTCCCACACTTTTTATTTATAGTAGAGAAGCTATAAAAAGAGGAGGAGGATCAAGAGTAAGGCATGGAATTTGGGTTTTCTCTTCATTAATATTATAAGAGCACATACTAGTTTTCAAATGAACATTTTCAAGTGAGATCTCCACCTCTCTTCGGTGGGATTCGATCTCTCACTCGAGTAAGCAACCCAACTTCGGTGGTCCATCCCATCACCCTCGCTGGTCTGAGGTATTTTATTTTTCATTTGAAGAGGGTTTTTTTGCATCCTCAGTATGCCGAATCATGAATCGCGGGCATAATTTTGAATTTTCTTAGCAGGATTATCTATGAACCATCGGAAGCGCACCAACAGGTAGATAGAGATACAATCTATAAGATGCCATAAGTTGTCATACATCAGAAGGGAGAGAACATCAATATTTTGATCATTTAAGGAGGGTCGAGCCTCAACTAGCTGATTAATCCGCCTTTACATAGTCTTCACAGCCATTAAAACTGCCTCATCAGTTCGTGTAGTGCAGAAAGGGAATCAAAATCATTATTGTACGAAAGAAGACGAGTTTCCCCTGTCCACAATTGGAGAACATGGGTTCCGATGGAGTTGTAGCCTACTGGAACCATCATAGAACATTGAAGCTAAGCTTGACCAATTCACAGGGGTGCTGAAGAATGTGTCTCAGGGAAAGAGCATGTTATTATTACACACACTGGAGAGCAGAGATCAGGACAGGAGCGTGGCACATGCTGGAAAGAGGTGGTCGTGAATCCTAATGTAAGCAGCTAATTTAATTTCGTGAGCAGCAACGTAATAATAGAGAAATTGCCCAATGCATCACCTGTGGTAAAAATTGCCCAGTGAATATTCTGTTCTATTTTCTAGTTGACTTATTCAGAGGCCGCTTATATCTATCGCTGCTCTTTATTAATTTGTAATGTGCCAAAATTATGGGTGGAGCTCTTTTCGATAATGAAATTGAGTTTATTTGGCTCAATTTTTGTTTGGGTACATTGTTTACTGGAGCTTTCAATGATTTAAAAATTCAATTCTCAAAATAGTAGCTAAAATGCATATTACACACATGTGTAGGATCTGGCAACATTGGAAGTTGGTGCAATCGT
>APFE031416711.1:120909-133778 GCA_000404065.3 Pinus taeda | reverse complement strand
TGACCGTCTTCCGACAATGTGGGCATCGCCTCGGCCCATTTTGTAAAGTAATCTACAGCAACGATGATGTAACCATGCTCCCCGGCCGAGCGAGGGTTACATGTCACATAATCGATTCCCCATTTGGAAAAGGGGCCTACGGTCACAACGGGGTGCACCAGAGCAGCGAGCACACGCATCTTTCGTCGATAAATCTGACATTCGTGACAAGAACAGACGGCAAGAATGCAGTCCTTGAAAATGGAAGGGCAGAAGTAGCCAGCACGGAGCATCTTCTATGTGGTGGCATATCCAGACATGTGACCACCACAAGCACTGGAGTGGCAGTCATTTAGAACTCTTTTAGCTTCTTCGAAGGTTAAACATCGACGAAGAACCGAATCAACACCAAGGCGGTACAGGGTGTCCCCAACTATGCGATATGGCTGAGCTTGGTGACGAATCCATCGATGAGCGTCTTTCAAGTTCTCGGGGCGGAAGGAGGACGTCTGCAAATAGAAAATTATGTCCCCATACCATGGATCGAGGGTGCTGATAAGGAAAAGAGTTTCATCTGGAATAGACTCCTCTATCTGCGAGGAAATAGCGGCGGACGGCAAGGAGCACAAAAGTTCATCAAAAAAGAGTGATTTCTTGGACTTGGCCACAGTAAATTCCAAGTCGAACTCTTGGAGGATCACGATCCACTTTGAGTATTTGTCCCCCAGCAATTGTTGTGAAAGAATGTAGGTCATGGGGTTACAATCTGAAATCACTATCATAGTACGCAACAGAATGTAGTGACGGAAATGTTGGACGGCGCAGACCGCGGCGAGAGCCAACTTCTCGACATATGCATATCGAGTCTCCGTATCTAGTAAGTTGCGACTAAGATAATAAATGACATGCTCGATGCCATCATCGTCGTCCTGGACCAAAACTATGCCGATAGTGGTATCGGCAGCGGCCAAATAGAGTGTGTAGTCACGATGGTAATTTGGAGGCCGCAACAAAGGGGCGGAAACTAGGAGAGTTTTGAGATGAGCAAAAGACTCCTCGGCTATGGCATCCCATCGAAATGGGGTGTCATGCTTCAGTAACCGGGTAAAACCATTTGCCACTTCGGCATAGTTTGGGATGAACCGTCTTAGAAAATTAGCTTTCCCCTGCAAACTCTGTAATTGGCGCAAAGTAGCAGGGGGAGGAAGATTCACAATTGCCTTGACTTTAAGGGGATCCAAACGGATGCCCTCTCGGGAGACGATAAACCCGAGAAGTCGACCTGATTCAACGCAGAAGACACATTTGTGCGGATTTAATCGGATATTATAGTGTCGACAACGAAGAAAAATCTCATGAAGATGCGATGGATGGTCCGCGCGCTTAGCTGAATGAGCGGGAAGGTCATCCAGATAAGGTTGTACGATGTGCCTGATATTGTGGAAAGCATAAGACATCACACGCTGAAAGGTAGCGCCGGCATTTTTAAGGCCGAAGGGGAGATTTTTGTAAGCAAAGGTGCCCCATGGATAGATGAAGGTCGTCTTGTGTTGATCAGCCGGAGCGATATTAATCTAGTTGTAACCAGAGAAGCCATCCATAAAAGAATATATCTCGCTGCCCACACACTCGTCAATGAGTTGATCAATGAATGGCGTGGGGTAGTTGTCTTTTGGGCAAGCTCTATTAATGTCGTGGTAATCAACGCAGACACGAATGGTGCCCTATTTTTTGTCGACAGGGAAAATATTTGAGACCCATTCTATCAGTGGGATGGGATAAATAAATCCAGCCTTAAAAATTTTTTCAACCTCTGCTTTGATGGCTGCCGCCTTACGGGGGTGCACGAGACGCAAATGCTGACGAACAGGTTTGGACCTGGGATATGTTGGTATCTCGTACACTACTATGGATGGATCAATACCGGGCATTTCTTCGTAGGACCATGCAAAGACATCGCGAAATTCGCGAAAAAGTGCGATATACACCTGAATCTCCTCAGGAGTGCAGGTGACTCCTATGTAAATGTTCTCGACAATCCCTGCCTTAACAGAGATGTCGATAGGTTGTGTCTGCGTGATGTTCCCTAAATTCCCTTCGGACGATGTGTGATAAATCTGAATGGGCGTCTGAAGGGGTTGAGAAGGGAGACATGAAGCAAACCGTTCAAGACAAAGCAGTGTTTCCCGAAAGGTAGGGAGAAAGGAGGAACGATAGTGAAGGGAAAACCACGGGCGTTCGTCCAGAGACATAGTCTCTATGATAGCCTCATCGGAAGGAAATATTTCCTTCAATGGATCCGAGGAGGTGTATTCTCCTAACCAAGGGGGAAAATCATCAGAGTCAAGAGCCCCACTCATGATGGTGGGTTGATCATGAGAGGCCGATGCAGCAACAATTTCGATGTAGTTGAGCTCGGCTGGACTCAACGACATCTCCTCACCCCAAGGTTCTATCTGGTCGATGGAAGGAAGGATCCAAGGATCAGAACGAACGAGATCATGGAGATCGAGGCGAGGTTGGGAGGTGGGAGGGAAAAAACACCCATAAGGGCGGGTTCTTTGAAGAGCCCAGATCCCACACTCTCAAACGGAACTGAGGTATGCTCAACGAATGGTACGTTTCCCTCAGAAGAGGAAGCGAAGAAAGAGAGCTGGTCGACCGTGACAATTTTCCCTTGATGGGGGAAACAAATGACACGGAAGAGGGATGAAGCCACAGCACGCATAGCGTACGTCCAACTCCGGCCCAGAAGGAGGTTATATGTGAGATTTGCGTCCACAACCTCAACTTCTACTTCTACAGTCTTCCCTTCTAAGGTAATTGGTAGCCGTTTAAGAATACCATAAGGTCGAGATTCTCTCCCGTCGAATGCTTCCAAGGTCGTTGGGGACTGACTCAGCGTTGGAGACCCGATGGCTTTCCAACATGCAATAGACATAATGCAGGTTGATGCGCCCTCATCAATGACTGTACGATGGATCGTTTTGGAATTGATGACGACTTGAATGAGGAAAGCGATCTAATGAGGCAGTCGAGGAACATGGCTCTCAAGGTTGAAAGTAATTAAATCCGAGTCCGTTGGGTCGATGCCACCGATGGCCGATAACAGGGACTTCCTCTGGGGGGGCAACTCTGAAGGACCTCTAAGGCGGACATAGCATACGGAGCCTGCGCTAAGTCCTCTACGATGCTATAGTGTTGGGCAGCACGAGCATTCGGATTATAAGAAGACCTTCTGAGTACCCCTTTGGGAGGGGGTCGGATTGTCGTCTCAGTACTCGGTCTCTCGATATGGAGAGGACCAGAGCTGGACGAAGGAGCACTTGAGGGAACCTCTGGCTCCTTCCTGGCAGACAACGGATACTCCTTGGCTCGAGTTGTTATATGAACAGGAATAATTCCAGCCATGAAGACCTGGGAACCGAAGGGAGAAGAAGAGGGGTCACCCACCATCTGGGTTTGCTGAGAGGGAAAGGGTTCTTTTAGAACCGCAGGGACCCCAGGAGCACCTTTCAACAAACGACTAACTTCGGACCACCTAGGGCAGTCCTTAGTGTAGTGATCTTCCTCACAAATGAGGCAAGGATACTTAGGTTTGCGTTTAGCTCCTTCCTCAGCGGGAGGTTTAGAGGATTCCTGCTTGGGTTGAACAAACTTATTTTTCCCTTCCCCTTTTCCTTTTTCTTTCCTTTCGAGGTCTTGCCTACCATGGTGGACTGGATGGCATTGACCTTGGAAGTGTTACCGGAAATTACAACACCCTGGGAAGTGTTTTCGTGGGATGCACTTGACTTTTGCGTCCCAGAGTTCGATGATTTTTTAGAGGCATGATTTACAGAGCCAATGACTCCATCGACAGATGGCTTGGGCGGAGCCTTGGATGTATCGGGCCTAGGGGCGTCTGGAAAATAATCATACAAAGTACCAGACTGAGAGTAAACTAAGTCTAGGTACTGAGCGCGCGCGATCGCTTGCTCTTCAGTTACACAGGCTCCCATAGCAATGTCCTGCGCAATCTTGGGGACAAAGGAAGTCATAAACCAGTCGGTGAGGAGGAAATCAGGGATCCAGAACTTGATTAACCTACGACGCCTTCTCCATTCGTGAATATGATCGGAGATATGCGTAGCAGTATCCTGCTTAAGAGACGTGAGGAGGTGAGTCCCTGTCTCGTACCAAATGGGTAACTGAAAGTGATTCAAAAATTCCATAGCCAACGAATTGAAATCATGAAATGATGCACGGGCCAATTCAATATACCATTTAGCTGCCGAACCAGTGAGAGTCCTCTGAAAGAGGCGAAGCCGGATCGAGTCATCGAGCCATGAATTTGATGAACACCGTAAGTGATACGTCATCACATGAGCGTGAGGGTCCTCTTCGGCCTTCCCATCAAATTTGGGACAGTCACTAGGTATTTTAGTTGGAACTGGTGGCCATTGTGGATCGTGTAGAATGGGATCATTTGTTAACTTCGACACATCGGGCAGTTCCAAGGTTCCTAAAAATGGTAGCTGCGGATTAAAAGACATTTGTGCCGGATACGAGGTAGAACCAGAATTCCATCCAGTTCCTGGTTGCCCCCACTATCCTTGTCCCGATGGACCTAGTCCGTAAGGGCCTTGTCCATAAGGATTTTTTCCATAAGGGTTATCCCAGAACTGGGTTGCTGATTCTGCCCCCCAGCACCCCATTGGTTACCATATTGGCCAGCAGGTTGTTGATAATTCAGATAAGGATTACCCTACGACTGTTGGTAATTCTGATACGGGGTATATTGATTTTTCCCCTGGGGTTGCTGGTATCCGTACTGAGCCTGGGAACTAGGCGGCATTTGATGACCGGATTGGGATTGATACCCACCTGAATGCTGGGGTTGGGATTGGTACCCACCCGAATAAGGAGGTTGGGCGTGATACCCACCTGAATAAGGAGGCTGGGATTGATACCCACCTGAATAAGGAGGCTGGGATTGATACCCGCCAGAATACGGAGGTTGGGATTGATACCCGCCTTAGTACGGAGGTTGGGATTGGTACCTGCCCGAGTAAGGAGGTTGGGATTGGTACCCACCTGAATATGGAGGCTGGGATTGATACCCACCTGAATACGGATGCTGGGATTGGTACCCACTTGAAAGAGGAGGTCGGAATTGGTACCCGCCTGCATGCTGAGCCGTCTGGCCAGAAGGTTGTCCTGGTCAGATCTGAGACGGCCTTGTTTGCCTAGAAGGTCGAGCTTGCTGAGTGAGGGGTTGCCCTTGCGCAACCGAGGATTGTCCTTGTTGACCAGAGGGTTGCTAAGCGGTAGGCCGGCCTTGCTGCACGTAAGGCTGGCCCCCTTGCCCAGAAGGGTTGCCGTGCTGGTTTACGGGTTGATCTTGCTGCCCATAAGGTTGTCCCTGGTTCCCATAAGGTTGCCCCGAAGGGTAGCCTTGCTGGGTACCTGGTTGACCTTGTTGGGCGTTGGGTTGTCCCGGGATTCCAGAAGCTTTTCCAAGATATGTAAAAGCCAGACCACTAGAGACCAAAGGTTGTCCCTGATTGGGTTGTCCTTGTGGGCCTCCCTGTTGACCTGGGTAATTTTGACCATCATACTGCTGCCCATGATTAGGCTGCGAGTAGGGCTGTTGACCCTGGTAGGGTGGTCCTTGCTGTCCTTGTCCCGGATGGTACTGGCTGCCACCATAGCCGGTGGTACCCCAAGCCACATTCAATGGAATGGAAATCTCATCATAATGTATTTCAGGCAAGGAGGTAAACAAGTAATGATTCTCAGGATCATAATACGAGCCTTGCTCATCTGGGTTCTGGACATTACGCAAGTATTGAAAATATGCCTCCTCTGCCGTCATATGATCAGAAGAAGAAGGAGCACCACTTGCGGGGTGCACAACTCTAGAAGCGGGTGACGGTTGACCATTTTGCGTTGGACCTCGAGATGGGCCCGCGGCAGAAGTGACAGCTGATGACGCTGTGATGGTACTAACAACTGGAGTTGACGCCGCGACACAAACGGTCGGGTTGGAGGGGACTGCTGTAACAACAGTATGGTGGACTTGGGAAACAAACGGTCTTGTGGTAGGGACGATGTTTTGATCCCAAACAGAAGAGGAAGCTGCAGAGTTCATAGCATCCCTCAAAGATCTGTAGCGTGCCGGCACCGTGACACCCAAAGACGTAACGGTGTAGGGCGTAGAGATGATGGGGGATGTCGCCGTAATGGGAGTATCTATACTCGACATGACGGATGGGCCACTCGACACAGGAGAAGTGTTGCCCATATTGGAAGAAGCCATCGGAGATGGGACACCGACAGGAGTGGCAGGAAAATCCTCGTCAGAGGGCTCCCAAATAGGGTTGTAAAAGAACTCGTAGAAATCATCCTCTGAAGCTCGAGAATTCAACGGTTGGATGCTCATAACAATGGGAAGAGCGTCACAGACCGGAGTTTCAGGGGCAACAGAAGATGGAGACCCTTTGTCACTTGGGACAGAAGACGGAGTTGATGGGTCCGCCAGGATGATTAAACAACAACCCTAGGCAAGCTAACGATAAAAACCTACTCAAAACTAAACGCACACAAGATCTAACCAGGTAATATTATCGTGGCCAAATAAATTTTAAGACACGGGAACTGAACTTGACCTTTTCATGTTTCGAGAGTCGAGAAAAGGACGAAAAGATGACTCTATCTCCTTCGAATGTTTCATGAGCACGAATTGACAAGACGCTCACTTACACCTTTTATTTTAGGGAGTCCGAAAAGGATCAAAATTGACTGCTCTGGAGATTCTAAGCAAAAGGTTTACCAAGCAATCCGTAAAACTGCTTATACACCTTGGCAATCGTATGAGAACCAAGGACTTTCCGTACTGCAGTCAATCTTCCCGAATGTTATGTTCGGTGCGTTACGGTTCACAACGGGGCAGACTCGGCTTCCTATGGATAAAGGATGCAAACCTAGTGGAGTCTCCCCATATATACGCGACAGTACGTGGGAGCCCAAATCCATGCTAGACCACAATTAAATCACACCAGGAGGAATCACCCAACCTTAATGCGAAAACAAGAGTGACTAGGTTTAACGACGCCGGAGCACGTCTCTAGCCTAGACCTCTAGATATTTGCGTTAAGTTCCAATGCGTTTTTAGATAAATTTGGTTTATTTTACAGTTGATCTTGAATTAAGTTTTGATTTCAGGTCCTACCGTATGATCTCTCAAAAATACCTATATGAAAACTACATGCCAAAAGAACATCATTTTCGTTCGATAAATTCTAACTATGAGAAGGTTAGGAATTTTTCAATCAAACAAAACGAATTCAAGCAAACCAAACAACCTAATGCAACTAATGGTAAGGAAAGGAAACTTTTCTTTTGAAAACACAAATCAACGAAATGTTCTTTTCCTTTTAACAATTAAATGCAAAAGATACTAGTTTGATTCTTTTTCAATGGCACAAAATGCTTAAAATGATTTTGAGAGACAACTACACCAAGAAAAGAAATGAAATCACTCAATGCAAACACAAGAAAGTTCCCAAGACACTAAAAACCAGTTTTCCAAATCAAAGGAAAACAAAGGCTTATGAGCTATGTGATCTAAGCTCAACAAGACAAAAGGAATTCAAACAAGGAGGAAGCAAATCACTTGAAAAAAAACCAAAACACTTTCAACACTCACTGAGCGAATGTGAAAAGCAAATCTAAAGTCGGCTGGTCAAACAAGAAAACAAGATCCCACGGAAGGCTTGACACACACACGGCCACTAGATGCCCTAGGGCTTGAGTGCGAAATCAATAGAGAAAATCAAACACCCAGAGGATGGGAGTCCAAAACCAATCAAACAACGATCCAACACACTCCAGCAACTATAAAAGTTAAGGCAAAATGCAAACCAAGCAACGAAAGCGAAAAGGAAGGCTTTGCAAAACTAAAAACAAGTAATAAACGAACCCTTGCGGAACAAGACTTCGCAAGCAAGCGTGTCACAGCTCAGACAAAATAAAACAAGTCATAAACCAAGTGGAAAGAGCAGGGGACAGTCAAACCAACAGGTTCAGGAGGCAAATTTGGACAAAAATGAATTCTACAGGATCAGCGCGGGTGACCCCCTCAGCAACAAAGCGATGACAAGACAACGTGCGTAGCAACTTTGCGCTGTCAGCGCGGAAGGACACGGATTAAGGGCGCTGGCTCGAAAACAAGGTCAGCGCGACTGTTAAACGTACAAGCGCGATGACAGGGAAAGCAAAGAAACAGATGCGCGATGTCAGCGCGACTGTTCTGTTTTAAACCGCGCTGAGGCTAAAAAACAGGGAAAACCAAACCAAAAGCTCCCAGACTAAGGTACAAGTTTTTAAAACAATTAAAGCATTTCCCAGAATGAACCAGGAAATTGAAAAAAAGAGAACTAATCCCCAATTTTTGACAAGAGAGTGACAATCAAACTCAAAACAAGGATGAACAACAAAAGACACAAGCAATGGTCCCAAGTGGAGTCGCAAAATTGTTGGAACGGATAGAGGTGATCCTTACTAGCCCAGAACGGGTCTAGCAACAATCAATCAATGCTACTCTGCAAGTTCCTAGTTGCAATTACAAAGTGGGTAATGAACACCTACTTGGATTCCAGTGCTATGTTTGATGAAGAGATGCCACTCTCGCTCCTTCACTCCGGCCGGTCACGATCCTCCACTATCCTCGTGGGCGGACACCTGCACAAGCAAAGAGAAGACAAACACAAGCATACAATCTAGTAAAAGAAACTATACATCAGTCAGAAAGGATGTAATTCACATTAACCATTATAAGACAAATGAGAATGGAACCATAACAGTAGTCATCTATCTTTTATTAATCAAAAACAGAGAAAGGTACAACCAATGTTCTGACGCTGAGTCCTTCTCAAGAGGGTGTAGCCAGCAAGTCTCATAGGCATTCACCCTTGGAGGTAGATCTCCCAAGACAAACAACTCTCTCTATCACACAAGGCAACAAACTTCACAACCTTCCTTAAGCTCTCTAGCAATCCACACTCAAATGCCTATTAAGAGCATCACTAAAGCACTATGAATTCCTCTATGTCAAAGTCTATATGTCAAAAACTAGCTGCTCATGGCAATGGTGGAGGCTTATATAGGAGAAGGAGTCTCCATGAATAGTGAAAGGATGAGCTTATCTCCAAGAAAGGTGGCTCATAAGACGAACAGACATGCCATAGAAGGGAGGGCGACCTTTACAAAGCCAACAACCAGGTTTGGAGTCATCTGGAAGGCTGGCTGTTAGAACAAACTCGCCTAAACAGGATCAGCGCGGGTGCATAACTGGACTGGTGTGCTGACATCGCATCTCAATGACTGAAGAGGTCTGGTTAGCGCGACTTAATACAAGCGGAGGGTGCGCTGGCTATGAAATTCGATCAGCGCGGGAAACCCGTGTGCTTCCGCGCCGGCAGCTCACCAATTGCACTATCATCCGGCAGTCAGCGCGGTTATTTCAATAACAGTCGCGATGATCCAATAAACTTAGGCAAAGAGGGTTTTTTTCCATTTCAGAGAGCATGAGAATGATGGATTTGATTTCATGACACAGTAGGGAGACTGACAAGGAGACAGTGACAAATTACTGTGTAACAGTAACACTGGCCATGGTCATTCCGGGAGGCATATGTGAACAATTCCCCTTCTGCTCTCCAAGTTCTTGGAGCTGTATGGGCTGTTGTGGTGTGGCTCCCCGACTTGTCCTGGTCTCCTCGTGCCCCTTTAGATGATACCAACGGCAGGTTTTCTTTCCGTGTGAAAGGTGGGTTGGTAATCGAGTTGTGTTTTCGGGTTTGCCTGAATGATGGCCTTGGGTCGTTTGTAGGGTGGTCGATTTTCATCTTCTCTCCATCCCCACTCGGTTGCACATGAGCGATAATGTTGGCAATGGTCGCCCCGGGAGGCATATGTGAACAATTCTGCTTCTGCTCTCGAAGTTCTTGGAGTTGTATGGGCTGTTGTGGTGTGGCTCCCGGGCTCGTCCTGGTCCCCTCCAGATGATACCAGTGGCAGGTTTTCTTTTCGTGTGAAAGGTGGGTTGGAAATCGAGTTGTGTTTTCGGGTTTGCTAGAACGATGGCCTTGTGTCATTTGTAGGGTGGCCGATTTTCATCTTATCTCCATCCCCACTCGGTAGCGCATGAGCGGTAATGTTGGCCATGCTCGTCCCGTGAGGCATATGTGAACAACTCCCCTTTTGCTCTCCAAGTTCTTGGAGCTGTATGGATTGTTGTGGTGTGGCTCCCTGGCTCGTCTTGGTCCCCTCGTGCCCCTCCAGATGATACGAGTGATAGGTTTTCTTTCTTTTCGTGTGAAAGGTGGGTTGGCAATCGAGTTGTGTTTTCGGGTTTGCCTGAACGATGGCCTTGGGTCGTTTGTAGGGTGGCCGATTTTCATCTTCTCTCCATCCCACTCGGTAGCGCATGAGCGGTAATGTTGGCCATGCTCGTCCCGGGAGGCATATGTGAACAACTCCCTGTTTGCTCTCCAAGCTGTATGGGTTGTTGTGGTGTGGCTCCCTGGCTCGTCTTGGTCCCCTTGTGCCCCTCTAGATGATACCAGTGACAAGCTTTCTTTCCGTGTGAAAGGTGGGTTGGTAAGCGAGTTGCGTTTTTGGGTTTGCCTGAACAATGGCCTTGGGTCGTTTGTAGGGTGGCCGATTTTCATCTTCTCTCCATCCCAATGATAAGAATGGTTTGCTCAGTGCTCCATTGAGCCTTTGTTGTTGTGGTCCCAGATGGGATCCCCAAAACTCTATCGTGCCTATGTCGCTGCTGTGCCCCTCGGTTGTTGCGAACAGAAATTTTTTTTTGCGCTGGGCAGCCATGTGTGGCTCCATTGAAATTGGATCCTCGTTATATTGTTTGCCTCCTCCCTATTGGGTGCGGAGGGTTTTACTTTTCGTGTGAAAGGTGGGCTAGTAATTGAGTTGGTTTTTCGGGTTTGCCTGAAGAATGGCCTTGGGTCATTTGTAGGGCGGTCGATTTTCATATTCTCTCCATGCCCACTCGGTAGCGCATGAGCGGTAATGTTGGCCATGCTTGTCCCTGGAGGCATATGTGAACAATTGCCCGACTGCTCCAAGTTCTCGGAGTTGTATGGGTTGTTGTGGTGTGGCTCCTTGTGATGGTTGGCCTCTTCATTGTTCGGTTGTTTATGGCGATAGTTTCTTGTGCTTGTACTCTTTCTATGTTGGCATTGTCAGTTGAGATGCATACATTTAAGAGGGCCATGGAAGGGTTTTGGTTGTAAACCACCTACCCTCCCTCTTGCTTGCTTTTTCCGTGGGGTGATGTGAGGCGCTGTTCTCCTTATTGTAAATTCAAGGGTTGGCATTCCTTTCAAAGTGCACATCGTTTGTGGTTGCACTGGCTTTCAGGGTTTGATAGATGTGTTGGCCCATATGTTTGATCGTGGGGTCGGCTTTTTCCTTGCATCTTGCGTGTGAGGCAGGATTTTTCGGTTGAAAATGTTAAGTCATAACGTTTATGGGCATTTTGTTGTTTCAATTGTGTATGTGCTCGTGGTCCAATGGGGAGGAGGCTTGCTACGTCGATGGTGGGGCCTATCTAGAAGAAGGATTTCGAGGTGGAACGCTTCGACCTCCCTCCTTTGCGTGGAGGTGGCCGTAGGGAAAAATTATTCATCGTCCGGTCGCTAAAGCTGTGGGAAATCTCCTAGGTTGCCTGTACGTAGGGTGCGTGGGGTGCGGAGCTGCCCGATCCGTCCTCTTGTTTGGATATGTTCTTGTATTGTGTAGCAAGCCTCTTGATTTGCATTTATTTCCTTCCTTTGCCTTCGCATCGTGGTTGCCGCAGGCGGTCAAGTGATCGAGGTCCACCGTTGCTGCTGTCCGGGTGGACTCCTAGGTGGCCTTGGTGCGCGACGAGGAGGGCCGTGGGACATTTCTAAGAGAGGTTGTGGGCTCGATTGGTCTTGTTTTGTTTCCTTTCATTTCCTTTGCATTGAGGCTGCTACAGGCGATCATGCGATCGATGTCCATCGTTGCTGCTGTCCAGGTGGACTCCTAGGTGGCCTCCTGCGGGGAGGGGAGGGTTGGGGGCATGTGTTGTTTCAATTGTGTATGTGCTCGTGGTCCAATGCGGAGGAGGCTTGCTTCGTTGATGGTGGGGGCTATCTGGATGAAGGATTTTGAGGTGGAATGCTTCGACCTCCCTCCTTTGCGTGGAGGTGGCCGTAGGGGAAAATTATTCATCGTCCGGTCGGTAAAGCTGTGGGAAATCTCCTAGGTTGCCTATACGTAGGGTGCATGGGGTGCGGGGCTGCCCGATCCCTCCTCTTGTTTTGATATGTTCTTGTATCGTGTAGCAAGCCTCTTGATTTGCATTTATTTCCTTCCTTTGCCTTCGCATCGTGGTTGCACAGGCAGTCGAGTGATCGAGGTCCACTGTTGCTGTTGTCCGGGTGGACTCCTAGGTGGCCTTGGTGCGCGACGAGGAGGGCCGTGGGACATTTCTAAGAGAGGTTGTGGGCTCGATTGGTCTTGTTTTGTTTCCTTTCATTTCCTTTGCATTGAGGCTGCTACAGGCGATCATGCGATCGATGTCCATCGTTGCTGCTGTCCAGGTGGACTCCTAGGTGGCCTCCTGCGGGGAGGGGAGGGTTGGGGGCATGTGTTGTTTCAATTGTGTATGTGCTCGTGGTCCAATGCGGAGGAGGCTTGCTTCGTTGATGGTGGGGGCTATCTGGATGAAGGATTTTGAGGTGGAATGCTTCGACCTCCCTCCTTTGCGTGGAGGTGGCCGTAGGGGAAAATTATTCATCGTCCGGTCGGTAAAGCTGTGGGAAATCTCCTAGGTTGCCTATACGTAGGGTGCATGG
>APFE031416711.1:91344-112138 GCA_000404065.3 Pinus taeda | reverse complement strand
AGCTCGTTTGCCCAGCTCTTCCTTGTCCCTTTGTTTTTGTGAGGCGTTTGAGGGAGTGCGTGTGATCTCATTCAGGCGGGTCGAGCGAGGGCATCCATGTGAACTCGTTCGAGTGGGTTGGGCGAGGGCGTGCCCGGGCGAACGAGCCTGTATCAAAAATTACTAAGTTGTGACCCTAGGTTGGCTTTGTACACGTTCGTGCAGCTTGTTTCCTCGGCTCTCACTTGTCCCTTCATTTCGGTGAGTCGTTTGAGGGCGTGCATCTGAGCTCGTTCGAGTGGGTCGGGCGAGGGCATCCGTGTGAACTCGTTCAGGTGGGTCAGGCGAGGGCGCGCCCGGGCGAACTAGCCCGTATAAAAAAATGCTAAGTTGTTACCCGAGGTTGGCTTTGTGCACATTCGTGCAGCTCGTTTGCCCGACTCTCCCTTGTCCCTTCGTTTCGGTGAGTCATTTGAGGGTGTGCGTGTGAGCTCTTTTGGGAGGGTCGGGCGAGGGCGTCCATGTGAACTCATTCTAGCGGGTCGAGTGAGGGTGTCCGTGTGAACTCGTTCGGGTGGTTCTGGTGAGGGCGTCCGTGTGAACTCGTTCGGGCACGTCATGCGAGGTTGTGTGCGGGTGAACGAGCCCGTATCAAAAAATGCTAAGTTGTGACCTGAGGTTGGCTTTGTGCACATTTGTGCAGCTCTCCCTTGTCCCTTCATTTCGGTGAGTCGTTTGAGGGCATGTGTGTGAGCTCGTTCAGGCGGGTTGGGCGAGGACGCCCATGTGAACTCATTTGGATGGGTCGGGCGAGGGCGTGCCTGGCTGAACGAGCCCGTATAAAAAAATGCTAAGTTGTGACCCGAGGTTGGCTTTGTGCATGTTTGTGCAGCTCGTTTGCCCGACTCTCCCTTGTCCCTTCATTTCGGTGAGTCGTTTGAGGGCATGCGTGTGAGCTCGTTCAGGCGGGTCGGGCGAGGGCATCCGTGTGAACTTGTTCAGGTGAGTTGGGCGAGGGCATCCGTGTGAACTTGTTCAGGCAGGTCGAGCGAGGGCGTGCCTGGGCGAATGAGCCCATATCAAAAAATGCTAAGTTGTGACCCAAGGTTGGATTTGTGCACGTTCGTGCAGCTCATTTGCCTGGCTCTCCCTTGTCCCTTCGTTTTGGTGAGTCGTTTGAGGGTGTGTGTGTGAGCTCGTTAGGGCGGGACTTGCGAGGGCGTCCAAGTGAACTCGTTTGGGCGGGTCGGGCGAGGGCGCACCTGAGCGAACAAGCCCGTATCAAAAATTGCTAAGTTGTGACCCGAGGTTGGCTTTGTGCAGATTCATGCAGCTCGTTTGCCCAGCTCTCCCTTGTCCCTTCATTTCGGTGAGTCGTTTGAGGGCATGCATGTGAGCTCATTTAGGTGGGTCAGGCGAGGTCATGCCCGGGTGAAAAGGCCCATAGCAAAAAATGCTAAGTTGTGACCCGAGGTTGGCTTTGTGCATGTTCGTGCAGCTCGTTTGCCGGACTCTCCCTTGTCCCTTCGTTTCGGTGAGTCGTTTGAGGGCGTGCGTGTGAAATCGTTCAAGTGGGTCGGGTGAGGGCATGCATGTTAACTCGTTCGGGCGGGTCGGGCGAGGGCATCCGTGTGAATTCGTTCAGGGGGGTCCGGTGAGGGCGCGCCCGGGCGAACTATCCCGTATCAAAAAATGCTAAGTTGTGACCCGAGGTTGGCTTTGTGCACGTTCGTGCAGCTCATTTGCCCAGATCTCCCTCGTCCCTTTGTTTCGGTGAGTTGTTTGAGGGCGTGTGTGTGAACTTGTTCGGGCGGGTCGGGTGAGGGCACGCCCGGGCGAGCTAGCCCGTATCAGAAAATGTTAAGTTATGACCCGAGGTTGGCGTTGTGCATGTTCGTGCAGCTCGTTTTCCCCGCTATCCTTTGTCCCTTCGTTCCGTTAGTCATTTTAGGGCGTGCGTGTGAACTCGTTTAGGCAGGTCGGGTGACGGCGTCTGTGTGAACTCATTCGAGCGGGTCAGGCGAGGGCACGCCCGGGCGAATGAGCCCATATCAAAAAATGCTATGTTGTGACCCAAGGTTGGCTTTGTGCATGTTCATGTAGCTCGTTTTCTCGACTCTCCCTTGTCCCTTCATTTCGGTGAGTCATTTGAGGACGTGCGTGTGAACTCGTTCGGGCGAGGGCACACCCGGGCGAGCGAGCTCGTATCAAAAAATGCTAAGTTGTGACCCAAGTTTGGCTTTGTGCACGTTCATGCAGCTCGTTTTCCCGTCTCTGCTTTGTCCCTTCGTTTTGATGAGTCGTTTGAGGGCGTGCATGTGAACTCGTTCGGGCGGGTCGGGCGAGGGCATCCGTGTGAACTTTTTCTGGCGGGTCGGGCGAGGGCGCGCTCAGGGGAATGAGCTCGTATCAAAAAATGCTAAGTTGTGACCCGAGGTTGGCTTTGTGCATGTTCGTGCAACTCGTTTTCTCGGATCTCCCTTGTCCCTTCGTTTCAGTGAGTCAGGTGAGGGCGTTCATGTGAACTCGTTCAGGCGGGTTAGGTGAGGGCGCGCCCGGGTGAACAAGCTCGTATCCAAAAATGCTAAGTTGTGACCCGTGGTTGGCTTTGTGCACGTTTGTACAACGCGTTTTCCCGGCTCTCCCTTGTCCCTTCGTTTCGGTGAGTTTTTTGAGTGTGTGCGTGTGAACTCGTTCGGGTTGGTCAGGCGAGGTCATCCATATGAACTCGTTCGGGCGAGTTGGGCGAGGGCGCGCTCGGGCGAATGAGCCCGTATCAAAAAATGATAATTTGTGACCGGAGGTTAGCTTTGTGCACATTTGTGCAACTCATTTGCCCGACTCTCCTTTGTCCCTTCGTTTCGGTGAGTTGTTTGAGGGCGTGCATGTGAAGTCATTCGGGCTAGTCGGGCGAGGGCATCTGTGTGAACTCATTTGGTCGGGTCGGGCAAGGGTGCGCCCGAGCGAATGAGCCCGTATCAAAAATGCTAAGTTGTGACCCGCGGTTGGCTTTGTGCACGTTCGTGCAGCTCGTTTGCTTGGCTCTCCTTTATCCCTTCATTTTGGTGAGTAGTTTGAGGGCGTGCATGTCAACTCATTCGGGTTGGTTAGGCGAGTGTGTCTGTGTGAGCTTGTTCGGTCAGGTCGGGCGAGGGCGCGCCCGGGTGAATGAGCCTGTATCAAAAAATGCTAAGTTGTGACCCAAGGTTGGATTTGTGCACGTTTTTGTAGCTCGTTTTCCCGACTCTCCCTTGTCCCTTCGTAACGGTCCTTTGGGCACCCATGTAAACTCGTTCAGATGGGTCATTTTAGGGCATCCGCATCAATTCGTTCGGGTGGGTCGTTCGGGCAGGTCGGTTGAGGACACGCTCATGCGAACGGTCCCGTGACAAAAATGCTAAGTTGTGACCCGAGGTTGGCTTTGTGCACATTTGTGCAGCTCGTTTGCCTGGCTCTTCCTTGTCCCTTCATTTCGGTCTTGTGTACACCCATGTAAACTCTTACGGGTGGGTCCTTCAAGGGAACCCGTGTCAACTCATTCGGGCGGGTCATTCAAGGGAACCCGTGTCAACTCGTTCGGGCGGGTCGTTTGAGGGCGTCTGTGCAAACTCGTTTGGGCGAGGGTGTTCATGTAAACTCGTATGGGTTGTTGTTGTGTAGCTCCCTGGCTCGTCTTGCTCCCCTTGTGCCGATCCAAATGATACAAGTGATAGGTTTCCTTTTCGTGTGAAAGGTGGGTTGGTAATTGAGTTGTGTTTTCGGGTTTGCTTGAAGGATGGCTTTGGGTCATTTGTAGGGTGGCCGATTTTCATCTTCTCTCCATCCCCACTCGGTAGCGTATGAGCGGTAATGTTGGCCATGCTTGTCCCGGGAGGCATATGTGAACAATTCCCCTTCTTTTCTCTAAGTTCCTGGAGTTGTATGGGTTGTTGTGGTGTGGCTCCCCGGCTCGTCTTGATCCCCTCGTGCCCCTCCAGACGATACTAGCGACAAGGTTTCTTTCCGTGTGAAAGTTGGGTTGGAAATCGAGTTGTGTTTTCGTGTTTTCCCGAACAATGGCCTTGGGTCGTTTGTAGGATGGCCGATTTAAATCTTCTCTCCATCCCCACTCAGTAGCGCATTAGCGGTAATGCTGGCCATGGTCGTCCCGGGAGGCATATGTGAACAATTCCCCTTCTACTCTCCAAGTTCTTAGATCTGTATGGGCTATTGTGGTGTGGCTCCCTAGCTTGTCCTAGTCTCCTTGTGCCCCTCCAAAAGATACCAGCGGCAGGTTTTATTTCCTTGTGAAAGGTGGGTTGCAATCGAGTTGTGTTTTTCAGGTTTGCCTAAACGATGGCCTTGGGTCGTTTGTAGGGTGGCTGATTTTCATTGTCTCTCCATCCCCACTCGGTAGTGCATGAGCAGTAATGTTGGCCATTGTCATCTTGAGAGGCATATGTGAACAATTCCCCTTCGGATCTCTAAGTTATTGGAGCTGTATGGGTTGTTGTGGTGTGGCTCCCGAGCTTGTCCTGGTCCCCTTGTGCCCCTCCAGATGATACCAGCGGCAGGTTTTCTTTCCGTGTGAAAGTTGGGTTGGCAATCGAGTTGTGTTTTCGGGTTCACCTGAATGATGGCCTTGGGTCGTTTGGAGGGTGGCCGATTTTCATCTCCTCTCCATCCCCACTCGGTAGCGCATGTGCGGTAATGTTGGCCATGCTCATCCTAGGAGGCATATGTGAACAATTCCCCTTCTGCTCTCTAAGTTCTTGGAGCTGCATGGGTTGTTTTGGTGTGGCTTCCAGGCTCGTCTTGATCCCATTGTGCCCGTCCAGATGATACCATCGACAAGTTTTATTTCCGTGTGAAAGGTGGGTTGGTAATCGAGTTGTGTTTTCAGGTTTTCCTGAACGATGGCCTTGGGTCGTTTGTAGGGTGGTCAATTTTCATCTTCTCTCCATCCCCACTTGGTAGCGCATGAGCGGTAATGTTAGCCATGCTCATCCTGGGAGGCATACGTGAACAAATTCCCTTCTGCTCTCTAAGTTCTTGGAGCTGTTTGGGTTGTTGTGGTGTGGCTCCCTGGCTCGTCTTGGTCCCCTCATGCCCCTTCAGATGATACCAGTGACAGGTTTTCTTTCCATGTGAGAGGTGGGTTGGAAATCAAGTTGTGGTTTCGAGTTTGCCTGAATGATGGCCTTAGGTCGTTAGGGTGGACGATTTTCATCTTCTCTCCATCCCCACTCGATAGCGCATGAGGGGTAATCTTGGCCATGCTCATCCTGGGAGGCATATGTGAACAATTCCCCTTCTGGTCTCCAATTTCTTGGGGTCATTGTGGTGTGGCTCCCTAGCTCGTCTTGGTCCCCTCGTGCCCCTCCAGATGATACCAGTGATAGGTTTTCTTTCCGTGTGAAAGTTGGGTTGGTAAGCGAGTTTGTTTTTGGGTTTGCCTGAACGATGTCCTTCGGTCATTTGTAGGGTGGCCGATTTTTATCTTCTCTCCATCCCCACTCGATAGCACATGAGTGGTAATGTGGGCCATGCTCATTCTTGTCCCTCATGTCCATCCCAATGATAAGAATGGTGAAAGTTTGCTTGGCGCTCTGTTGAGCCTTTGTTGTTGTGGTCCCAGATGGAAGCCCCAAAACTCTATCATTCCTATGTCGTTATCGTGCCCCTCGGTTCTTGCAAACATAAAATTTTTATTGCGCTGGGCAGCCATGTGTGGCTCCATTGAAATTGGCTCCTCGTTATATTGTTCACCTCCTCCCTATTTGGTGCAGAGGGTTTTGCTTTTTGTGTGAAGGGTGGGTTGGTAATTGAGTTGGTTTTTCGGGTTTGCCTCAAGAATGGCCTTGGGTCATTTGTAGGGCGGCCAATTTTCATCTTCTCTCCTTACCCACTTGGTAGCGCATGAGAGGTAATGTTGGCCATGCTTGTCCTTGGAGGCATATGTGAACAATTCCCCTACTGCTCCAAGTTCTCGGAGTTGTATGGATTGTTGTGGTGTGGCTCCTTGTGATGGCTGGCCTCTTCATTGTTCGGCTATTTATGGCGCCGGTTTCTTGTGCTTGTACTCTTTCTGTGTTGGCATTGTCAGTTGAGATGCATACATTTAGGAGGGACATGGAAGGGTTTTGGTTGTAAACCACCTACCCTCCCTCTTGCTTGCTTTTTCCGTCGGGTGATGTGAGGCGTTGTTCTCCTTGTTGTAAAGTCAAGGGTTGGCATTCCTTTCAAAGTGCACATCGTTTATGGTTGCGTTGGCTTTCAGGTTTTGATAGATGTGTTGGCCCATATGTTTGATCGAGGGGTCAGCTTTTTCCTTGCATCTTGCGTGCGTGGCAGGCTTTTATGGTTGGAAATGTTAAGTCACAATGTTTATGGGCATTTTGTTGTTTCAATTGTGTATGCGCTCGTGGTCCAATGGGGAGGAGGCTTGCTATGTCGATGGTTAGGGCTATCTGGAAGAAGGATTTCGAGGTGGAATGCTTTGACCTCCCTCCTTTGCATGGAGGTGGCCGTAGGGGAAAATTATTCATCGTCCGGTCGGTAAAGCTATGGGAAATATCCTAGGTTGCCTATACGTAGGGTGCATGGAGTGCAGAGCTACCCGATCCATCCTCTTGTTTGGATATGTTCTTGTATTGTGTAGCGAGCCTCTTGATTTACATTTATTTCCTTCCTTTGCCTTCGCATCGTGGTTGTCACAGGCAGTCAAGTGATCGAGGTCCACCATTGCTGCTCTTCGGGTGGACTCTTAGGTGGCCTCGGTGTGCGGCGGGGAGGGTCGGGGGGCATTTCTATAGAGAGGTTGTGGGCTCGGTTGGTATTATTTTATTTCCTTCCATTTCCTTTGCATTGAGTCTACCACAGGTGATCATGCGATCGAGGTCCATCATTGCTGCTATCCTTGTGGACCCCTAGGTGGCCTCCGTGTGGGGAGGGGAGGGTTGGGGGGCATGTGTTGTTTCAATTGTGTATGCACCCGTGGTGCAATGGGGAGAAGGATTGCTACGTCGATGGTGGGGGCTATTTGGAAGAAGGATTTCGAGGTGGAACGCTTCGACCTCCATCCTTTGTGTGGAGGTGGCCAGGGAAAATTATTCATCATCTGGTTGGTAAAGCTGTGGGAAATCTCCTAGGTTGCCTGTACGTAGAGTGCATGGGGTGTGGGGCTTCCCGATCCCTCCTATTGTTTGGATATGTTCTTGTATTGTGTAGTGAGCCTCTTGATTTGCATTTATTTCCTTCCTTTGCCTTCGCATCGTGGTTGCCACAGGTGGTCAAGTGATCGAGGTCCACCGTTGCTGCTATCTGAGTGGACTCCTAGGTGGCCTTGGTGCGCGGTGTGGAGGGTCGGGGGGGCATTTCTAAGAGAGGTTGTCGACTTGGTTGGCCTTGTTTTATTTGCTTCCATTTCCTTTGCATTGAGGCTGCTATAGGCGATCATGCGATCGAGGTCCATCGTTGCTGCTGTCCGCGTGGACTCCTAGGTGGCCTCCGTGCAGGGAGGCGAGGGTTGGGGGGCATTTTTTTGTTTCAGTTGTGTATGCACTCATGGTCCAATGGGGAGGAGGCTTGCTACGTCGATGGTGGGGGCTATTTGGAAGAAGGATTTCAAGGTGGAATGCTCTGACCTCCCTCCTTTGCGTGGAGGTGGCCGTAGGGGAAAATTATTCATCGTCCGGTCGGTAAAGCTGTTGGAAATATCCTAGGTTGCCTGTACGTAGGGTGCGTGGGGTCCAGAGCTGCCCGATCCCTCCTCCTGTTTGGATATGTTCTTGTATTGTGTAGCGAGCCTCCAGATTTGCATTTATTTCCTTCCTTTTCCTTCGCATCGTGGTTGCCGCAGGCGGTCAAGTGATCAAGGTCCACCGTTGCTGTTGTCCGAGTGGACTCCTAGGTGGCCTCGGTGTGTGGCCTGGAGGGTCAGGGGGAATTTCTAAGAGAGGTTGTGGGCTCAGTTGGTCTTGTTGTTTTATTTCCTTCCGTTTCCTTTGTATTGAGGTTGTCGCAAGTGATCACGCGATCGAGGTCCATCATTGTTGTTGTCCAGGTGGACTCCTAGGTGGTCTCCATGCGGGGAGGGGAGGGTTGGGGGGAATTTATAAGGTGTGTTGCGGGCTTAGTTTGTATTGTATTATTTCCTTCCCTTGCCTTTGTGTCGAGGCTGCCACAGGCGATCATCCGATCGAGGTCCACTGTTGCTACTATCTGGGTGGACTCCTAGGTGGCATCGGTGCATGGCGGGGAGGTTTGTATGTCCTCTCTACGATGGGATTTGCAGTCGGTCGTCCTCTTTTTATTTCCTTCCTTTTCCTTCACATCGAGGCTGCCGCAGGTGATCGAGAGATCAAGGTCCATCGTTGTTGTTGTCCCGGTGGATTCCTAGGTTGCCTCGATGCGGAGCAGGGAGGGTTCGGGCTCGTTTATAATATAGAGGTTGCATGGTTGGTCGTTCTCCATTTGTTTCCCTTTGCATCGAGGCTGTCATAGGCGATCAGTAGATCGAGGTCAATCGTTGCTGCTGTCCGGGTGGACTCCTAGGTAGCCTCGCTATGTGGCGTGGAGGCTTTTGGAGGCATTCATTTCTAGCGGAGTGGGTGAGTGATCGCTCATTTTCTTGTCGGTCGGGGGCACGGTTGCAAACTCCAAAGTGGCCTTGGTGCATTGTGGCTTGCTAGGTCTACCCATTTGTTCACCGTGTCCTTGGCATGTTGTGTGTGCTTCCTTCTTGATATGCAAGAGGTGCGAGGCATAAAAGTTTTACATGATATTTTGACATCTCTTTGACTCGATGGGTGTTCAGGTTGGCTCTTGGTAAGAGAGCATGCAGAATGCCCTTTGAAGTGGGAGGGTGCTACCTGGTTGATCTTTCCAGTAGTCATATGCTTGTCTCAAATATTAAGCCATGCTTGTCTAAGTATGAACTAATTCAGACTGTGAGACTGCGGATCGCTCATTAAATCAGTTATAGTTTTTTTGATGGTACCATACTACTCGGATAACCGTAGTAATTCTAGAGCTAATACATGCACCAAGTCCTGACTCTTTGGAAGGGATGCATTTTTTAGATAAAAGGTCGGTACAGGCTTGCCCGCTTCTCCGGTGAATCATGATAACTCGACGGATCGCACAACCCTTGTGCTAGCAATCCTTCATTCAAATTTCTGCCCTATCAACTTTCGATGGTAGGATAGAGGCCTACCATGGTGGTGACTGGTGATGGAGAATTAGGGTCCGATTCCTGAGAGGGAGCCTGAGAAATAGCTACCACATCCAAGGAAGGCAGTAGGCATGCAAATTACCCAATCCTGACATGGGGAGGTAGTGACAATAAATAACAATACTAGGCTCATCGAGTCTAGTAATTGGAATGAGTACAATCTAAATCCCTTAATGAGGATCCATTGGAGGGCAAGTATGGTGCCACCAATTGCGGTAATTCCATCTCCAATAGCGTATATTTAAGTTGTTGCAGTTAAAAATCTTGTAGTTGGATCTTGGGTCATAAAGGTTGGTCTTCCTAATCGGTGTGCACCTGCCCTTCAGTCCCTTTTGTTGGTAGCGTGCTCCTAGCCTTAACTGGCTGGGTCGCGGCTCCAGCGCTATTACTTTGAAAAAATTAGAGTGCTCAAAGCAAGCTTATGCTCTGAATAGATTAGCATGGAATAACGTGATAGGAGTCTGGTCCTATTGTGTTGGCCTTCGGGACCGGAGTAATGATTAATAGGGACTGTTGGGGGCATTCGTACTTCATTGTCAGAGGTGAAATTCTTGGATTTATGAAGGATGTACCACTGCAAAACCTTTTGCCAAGGATGTTTTCATTAATCAAGAATGAAAGTTGGGGGCTCGAAGACGATCAGATACCATCCTAGTCTCAACCATAAACGATGCCAACCAGGGATCGGCGGATGTTACTCTAAGGACTCCGCCAGCACCTTCTGAGAAATCAGAGTGTTTGGGTTCTGGGAGGAGTATGCTCGCAAGGGTGAAACTTAAAGGAATTGATGGAAGGGCACCACCAGGAGTGGAGCATGCGGCTTAATTTGATTAAACACATGGAAACTTACCAAGTCCAGACATAGTAAGGATTGACAGATTGAGAGCTCTTTCTTGATTCTATGGGTGGTGGTGCATGTCCGTTCTTAGTTGGTGGAGCAATTTGTCTAGGTAATTCTGATAAGGAACGAGACCTCAGCCTGCTAACTAGCTATGCGGAGGTTCCCCTTCGCGGCCAGCTTCTTAGAGGGACTATGGTCGTTTATGCCATGGAAGTTTGAGGCAATAACATGTCTATGATGCCCTTATATGTTTTGGGCCGCATGCGCGCTACACCGACGCAACCAATGAGCTTTTCTTCCTAGTTCGAGAGGATTGGGAAATCTTCTCAAATTGCATTGTGATGGGGATAGACCATTGCAATTATTGGTATTCAATGAGGAATTCCTAGTGAGCGCATGTCATGAACTCGTGTTGACTACGTCCCTGCCCTTTATACCCACCGCTCGTCGCTCCTACTGATTGAATGATCTGGGGAAGTGTTTAGATTGCGTCGATGACGGTGGTCCGCCGGCGTCGACGTCGTGAGAAGTTCATTGAATCTTATCATTTATAGCAAGGAGAAGTCGTAACAAGGTTACCGTAAGTGAACCCGTGGTAGGATCATTGATAGCAGGGGTTTTCTCTTTTGGTTCGGGTTGGTTGGGTTTTGATTGCAATGTGGGACTGCGTGCTGTGTCTCTAGGGGAGCGGGTTTGGTGTTTGACGGGAACATTGTTGGTTTCTTGTCTTGAGGTAACGCTTGTTTTTTTGTGTGTGCTTGCAAGCCATGCTTGTGCTTGTCCCACCCATATTTTGTTTTTCTTTCCCCCAATGTGTTTCTGCGGGGGGTTCGGAAGCTTGTTTCTTCGGAGCCCTTCCGACGACCTGTTCGGCCAGGCATGGTTGCTGCGGTTGAGGTGCTCGGGAAATACGATGGATAAAAAGTTTAGACTCATTCATGGCGGCGGTGCTCGGTCTTTTGTTCATTGGAAAGAATGGGCCAAGGGTGCGGGCTTCCATAGTTGGTTCTCTCGAAAAGGCGGCGGTGGTTGATGTGTTGCTTGGGTGAGCTTTTTCGCTGGTGGTTGGGATGGAGTGGTTGTGTGCATGCTTGGTAGCTCAAACCTTTCGTGAGGGGAAATTGTTAGGGTGGGGTCAGTTTGGGATGGATGAAGAGCGGTTCAACCCGTTGGGCTGGCCACCCTAGTCCCTCCAGTCCGTGCCTCGACAATACCCTCGCGGAAGGGTTAGGTGTCTAGGTAATGAAAAACCCCTCCCTCGGTCTGAGCTCCATCGAGATAGCAATTTTCCCAGCTAGTGGGCAAGAGGGTGCCAATCTTATCTCATGCCTTTGCCATCGAGGGAATTCCTTATCCTCTCATGAGCCACTCCCCTTCTAAGGGAAAAAGAAGTAGTGGGTTGTGTCTTTGTTGCTCCCTTTTGATTGTGGGTTTGTTGTGGGACTTGTTCATTTCTTTGTTCCGTGGTGTGCGCTTTGCAGGCGTCCCTCCCTTCAGTGGCCTTGCACCATCGATGTATTTTTGGCCCGTGGATTTCTCCGGCTTTGAGTGTCCGCTCGTGACAAATCCTCTTTTGAGTTTGATTCTTGACCCCCATTGACTTTCTCGCTGGAAAGGTTGTTGGGTGTTTTGTACATGGAGGGGTGCAACAGCGGGGTGGGTTTGTGTTATTAGTAGTCTATTTGTCGTTTGAAGCCTTGTGGCAGGTTGGGGGGTTGTTTACCTTTTAGTAATGTGCTCCAGGCACTGGTCTCATCGTGGCCCTTGTCTCTTCTAGTGGTCAATTTTAGGTTGTGATTTATTTTCTTGTTTGTTTGATTGATGTTTGTTATGTTGTAAAGGGTGTTGTGTCATACATGTAGGTGGGAGGCTGTGAAGAGGTGGGATGCTTTTTGATTGGGTGCCTTGTTTGATTTCTTTCTGATTAGCGGACATCTACTCGGCGTGCTGTTGAGCTTCCCTCTTTTCTTGGGATCTTTTTTTCTTTGGTGTTGTTTTCTTCCCTTCTTCCTTTTGCCCCTAAGCTTTGTGGAGGAGAGGTGGGATTGTTGTGGATTGGAGTTTGGGAAGGACGAAAAGCAGTGTGTGTTCCCGAGGTGGCCACCCTAGTCCTTCTCGATCGCCATCCCCTACAGTTGCCCCCTTTTTGCGAAGGCACGAGGGTTGGGAAGCTTGTTCTTTGTTTGAGCCTCCCCTTGTGAGCCGGTAGCCACGTTTGATATCTCCTACCTTCCTGTTGTTTTCTTCCCTTCTTGCTGTTGGCCCCTAGCTTTATGGAGAAAAGGTGGGTGGGATTGTTATGGATTGGTGTTAAGGAAGGATGAAATGCAGTGCAAGTTCATGGGTTCCCACCCTAGTCCTTCTTGATCGTTGTCCCCCGTAGTTCCCCCCTTTTTGCGAAGGTAGGGGGTTAGGGAAGCTTGTTCTCTATTTGAGCCTCCCCTTGTGAGCCAATAGACACATTTTATATCTCTCTTTCTTTCATGTTGTTTTCTTCCTTTCGCCCCCCTAGCTTTATGGAGAAAAGGTGGGATTGTTGTGGATTGGTGTTGGGGAAGGATGAAACGCAGTGCGAGTTCCCAGGGTGGCCACCCTAGTCCTTCTTGATCGCTATCCCCTGCAGTTCCCCCTTTTTTGTGCAGGCACGGGGTTGCAAAATCTTGTTCTCTGTTTGAACCCTCCCCTTGTGAGCTGGTAACCATGGTTGATGTCCCTTTCTTTCATGTTGTTTTCTTCCTTCTGGCCCCTAGCTTTACGGAGAAAAGGTGGCATTGTCATGGATTGGTGTTCGGGAAGGACGAAACACAGTGCGAGCTCTCGGGGTGGCCACCCTAGTCCTCCTCGATCGTCGTCCCCTTCAATTCCCCACCTTTCTTGCGAAGGCACGGGGCTTGGGAGGCTTGTGATTTGTTTGAGCCCTCCCCTTATGAGCCAGTAGCCATGTTTGATCTCTATTTCTTTCACCTTGTTTTCTTCCCTTCTTCCTTTCGGTCCCTACCTTTATGGAGAAAAGGGGGAATTGTTGTGTACTGGTGTTTGGGAAGGACTAAAAGCAGTGCAAGCTCCATGGGTGGCTACCCTAGTCCTTCTCGATTGTTGTTCCATGCACTTCCCCCCATTTCGCGAGGGCGAGGGGCTTGGGGAGATTGTTCTCTGTTCGAGCCTCCTCCTTTGAGGGGGTAGGCACCTTTGTTTCTCTTTCTCTCATGCGTTTTCCATCCCTTTGGCCCTTGGCCTTGCATTTGTTGTGGGGGGTGCCCCTATTCAGTGTTGTGGCCAATTTTTTGATAATACTTGGAAGCGACGCTTGGCAACGGATATCTCGACTCTTGTTACGATAAATAATGTAGCAAAATGCGATACTTAGTGTGAATTGAAGAATCTCGTGAATCATCAAGTTTTTGAAAACAATTTGCACCTGCGGCCTCGGTCGAGGGCACATCTGTCTGGGCGTCGCATCCCATTCAAATGTGCTCCCTGCAATATGCTAGGCAGCAGCGGATCTAGTTGTTCGTGCCCAATGTGGTGCGGTTGGCTGAAATACCTCAAGCAATGTTTCGTGGTGTGCGTCGGCGAGTGGTGATCTTGTCCCCTTGGATGGGCAGTCGGCATTAGCTGATGCGGGCTTTGTGTGGCGTCGCTTGAACTTTCTTTGCTCTCTCTCCCCCTCCCATCGCGGAGGGCGGATTTAGCTCCAAATTTGTGACCTCAGCTCAGGCAAGAACACTCGCTGAGTTTAAGCATATAATTAAGTGGAGGAAAAGAAAATTACAAAGATTCCACTAATAGCAGCGAGTGAACCGGGAAGAGCCGAACATGAAAATCGGGTGGCAGCGTCACCTGAATTGTAGTCTGTAGAAGCGTCCTCAGTGGCAGACTTGGGCCAAGTCCCTTGTAAGGGGGCGCCTAAGAGGGTGACAACCCCATCGGCCCGGGACCCTACCGCATCACGAGGCGTTGTCAGTGAGTCAGGTTGTTTGGGAATGTAACCCTAATTGGGTGGTAAATTCTGTCCAAGGCTAAATACGGGCGAGAGACTGATAGCGAACAAGTACCGTGAGGGAAAGATGAAAAGGACGTTGAAAAGAGAGTTAAAGAGTGCTTGAAATTGCTAGGAGGGAAGTAGATGGAGGCTGTCGATGCGTCTCGGTCGGATGTGGAACGGCTCAGGCTGGTCCGCCGCTCAACTTGAGGTGCAAACAAACATGGGCTACTGCATCGTCACAAGCGCGGATGGATTGCTGCCTATTGGTTTGCCACTGCAGTGGTCGAGGAACGAAGCGTGCACCCTTATGGCGGGTTGTGTGCACCTACGCGCTCGTGGTGTTGGTCGGCGAGCTTTCCATTCGACCCGTCTTGAAACATGGACCAAGGAGTCTAACATGTGTGCGATTCCGCGGGTTTGAAAACCTACGAGGCGCAAGGAAGCTGACAGGTGAGATCCCCTCTCTTGGGGGGTGCATCGTCGACCGACCTTGAGATTATGTGAAGGGTTCGAGTGCGAGCACATCTGTTGGTACCCGAAAGATGGTGAACTATGCCTGAGCAGGGCAAAGCTAGAGGAAACTCTGGTGGAGGCTCGTAGCGATACTGATGTGCAAATCGTTCGTCTGACTTGGGTATAGGGGCGAAAGACTAATCGAACCATCTAGTAGCTGGTTTCCTCTGAAGTTTCCCTCAGGATAGCTAGAGCTCAAGCGCAAGTTTTATCGGGTAAAGCAAATGATTAGAGGCATCGGGGGCGTAACGCCATCGACCTATTCGCAAACTTTAAATAAGTAAGAGGGTGCGGTTGCTCCATTAAGCCGTGCTATGGAATCGAGAGCTCCAAGTGGGCCATTTTTGGTAAGCATAACTGGCGATGCGGGATGAACCGAAATTCAAGTTACGGTGCCAAATTGCATGCTAACCTAGATCCCACAAAGGGTGTTGGTTTATTAAGACAACAGGACGGTGGTCATGGAAGTCGAAATCCGCTAAGGAGTGTGTAACAACTCACCTGTCGAATCAACTAGCCCCGAAAATGGATGGCGTTGAAGCACGCAACCTATACTCGACTGTCAGAGCAATTTCCTAGCTCCAATGAGTAGGAGGACGTGTGGGTCATTGAGAAACCTCAGGTGTGAGCTTGGGTGGATCAGCCCCCTGTTGTATAGGTAAATCCCCTCTACAGATAGAGGCGATCCCTACTAGCCCAACAGGGGTCTAGCAACAATCGAACAATGCTACACCGCAGGTTCCTAGTTGTAATTAACAAGTGGGTGAGAATAACCTACTTGGATTCCAACGCTTGTTTGTCGAAGAGATATTCCTCTCGCTCCTTCGCTCCAGCCGATCACAATTCCCCGCTATCCTCGCGGATGAATACCTACACAAGAAAAAGAGAGCAAACAAAAGCGTAAAATCTACTAACAACAACTATGTATCGGTCAGGAAAGATACAATTTGCATTAATCAAACATTGAACAAATGTAAATGGAACCATAAGAGTAGTCATCTATCTTTATTAACAAAAAGTAGAGTAAGGTACAACCGGTGTCCTGACGCTGAGTCCTGATACAAGGCTTCCCCATCTCAAGGGTGCACTCTACACGAGCATCGAAAGGGAATCGGGTTAATATTCCCGAACTAGGACATGGCGGCGGGCGGCAATGTTAGGAAATCCGGAGACGTCGTTGGGGGCCCCGGGAAGAGTTATATTTTCTTTTAACAGCTTGCCCACCCTGGAATCGGTTCACCCAGAGATAGGGTCTAGCAGCTGGAAGAGCACCGCATGTCTTGCAGTGTCCAATGCGCCCTCGGTGGCCCTTGAAAATCTGGAGGATCGAGTACCATTCATGCCCGATCATACTCATAACCGGATCAAGTCTCCAAGGTGAACATCCCCTGGTCAATAGAAAAATGTAGGTAAGGGAAGTCAGCAAAATCGATCCGTAACTTAGAGAAAATGATTGGCTCTAAGGGCTGGGCCTAGGGGTCTACGCCCTCAACTCATGGGCTATTGGCAGTCTGCCCGAGCTGCTCTCGCAACAAGGGTGGGCAGTTGCGTGACGATTGGGCTATGGGCATAGAATGCCCCTTGTCGGGGGCTTTTCCCTAGGCGTCGAACAGTCGACTCAGAACTGGTATGGACAAGGGGAATCTGACTGTTTAATTAAAACAAAGCATTGCGATGGTCCCTGCGGATGCTGATGCAATCTGATTTCTGCCAGTGCTCTGAATGTCAAAGTGAAGAAATTCAACCAAGCGCGGGTAAACGGCGGGAGTAACTATGACTCTCTTAAGGTAGCCAAATGCCTCATCATCTAATTAGTGATGTGCATGAATGGATTAACGAGATTCCCACTGTCCCTATCTACTATCTAGCGAAACCATAGCCAAGGGAACATGCTTAGCAAAATCAGTGGGGAAAGAAGACCCTGTTGAGCTTGACTCTAGTCTGACTTTGTGAAATGACTTGAGAGGTGTAGAATAAGTGGGAGCCGTTTTCGACGCAAGTGAAATACCACTACTTTTAACGTTATTTTACTTATTTTGTGGGGCGGAGATGGGGCACTGCCCCTATTTTTGGCTTTAAGGCATGTTTCGGCGGTTCGATCCAGGCGGAAGACATTGTCAGGTGGGGAGTTTGGCTGGGATGGCACATCTGTTAAAAGATAACACAGGTGTGCTAAGATGAGCTCAACGAGAACAGAAATCTCGTGTGGAACAAAAGGGTAAAAGCTCATTTGATTTTGATTTTCAGTACGAATACAAACCGTGAAAGCGTGGCCTATAGATCCTTTAGATTTTTAGAATTTGAAGCTAGAGGTGTCAGAAAAGTTACCACAGGGATAAATGGCTTGTGGCAGCCAAGCGTTCATAGCGACGTTGCTTTTTGATCCTTCAATGTCGGCTCTTCCTATCATTATGAAGAAAAATTCACCAAGTGTTGGATTGTTCACCCACCAATAGGGAATATGAGCTGGGTTTAGACTGTCATGAGACAGGTTAGTTTTACCCTACTGATGAATCGCATAGCAATAGTAATTCAACTTAGTAAGAGAGGAACCATTGATTCACACAATTGGTCATCGCGCTTGGTTGAAAAACCAGTGGCGCGAAGCTACCGTGTGTCGGATTATGACTGAACGTCTCTAAGTCAGAATCCACGCTAGAAGTGGTGCATGTCACTCTTCGACTGTATCTCGACCTGTAGTAGGGGTGTCGCTTTGTCACCCCAGGGGCCCGTGTCATTTGCAAACTGCAACCGTGAAGCATCTCGGTCGGGGTAGCTTTGAAGTTAAATTCCAAACGGTAGTTGAGAAGAATCCTTTGCAGACGACTTAAATACACGACGGGGTATTGTAAGTGGCAGAGTGGCCTTACTGCCACGACCCACTGAGATTCAGCCCTTGGTCGCCTTGATTCAGAGCTTTTCTCTTGTCACAAACAAGTCTGCGCAAACCTCCCGCTCTCACGCCTTTGCCTCTTCCTCCAAACGATTATTTTTTATTGCTTGGGGGCGGGAAATTTGGGGTTTCCACGCTGCGATGGAAAAGGCACCGAAGCCTGAGAAAACTGGGGTTTCCATGTCACACCACGACACCCAAGCATGGGAACAATTAGGGTTTCCATGCCGCGCCCCGGCGCCCAAAATTTGGGGTTTCCACCCGGCGCCTAAAATTTGGGGCTTCCATGTCACGCCAAAAATTTGGGGTTTCCACCTGGTGCCAAAAAATTTGGGGCTTCCATGTCGCGCCAAAAATTTGGGATTTCCACCCATCGCCTAAAATCTGGGGCTTCCTCGTCACGCCAAAAATTTGGGGTTTCCATGTCGCGCCTAAAATTTAGGGGTTCCGCCTGGCGCTAAACAATTTTGGGTTTCCAAGTCGCTCCCTGGCGCCCAAGCCTGGGGAAACTTGGGGTTTCCATGTCGCACCTAAAATTTGGGGCTTCTGCCTGGCACAAAACATTTGGGGTTTCCAAGTTGCGCCTCGGCGCCCAAGCCTGGGGAAACTTGGGGTTTCCATGTCGCGCCACGACTGAAACCAGCGGTGCTTAATTTTGGGGTTTCCAAGTCTCGTCCTGGCACCCAAGCCTAGGGAAAGTTGGGGTTTCCATGTCACACCTAAAATTTGGGACTTCTACCTGGCACAAAACATTTTGGGGTTTCCAAGTCACGCCCCAGCACCCAAGCCTGGGGAAACTTAGGGTTTCCATGTCGCACCACGACCGAAACCAGCGGCGCCCAAGCTTGCGGAAGCTAGGGGTTTCCGAGTCGCGCCCCGGCGCCCAAGCCTGGGAAACTTGGGGTTTCCATGTCTCGCCCTTGATGGAACCATGGGTTTCCTCATTTTACGGTATGATGGAAACGTGGGGTTTTCAACAATTCCCTAACGCGGGGAACTCGGGGTTTCCATGACAATGCAAACCAGCTCGCAAGTCTCGGGAACTTGGGTTGTTTCGAAACCACTTCCCAAGTCTGGGGAACTTGCAGTTTCCATGTCACGGCACACCCTGAATCGCGAGAGAGTCTGTGGAACTTCAGATTTCCATGTTGTGGGGACATGAAAAGCCACCAAAGTCCGGGGAACTCGGGGTGTCCATTTTGTGGCGCGATGGAAACTACTACCTAAGTCAGTGGACACACACGGGGTTTCCATTTCGTGTCACAGCAAAAATTGCTACCCAAGTCTGGGGAACGCGGTTTAAGGACCCGCGGTTCGGTTTCTTCCCGTCGGTACGAAGTGCAAACTCTATGACTGAAATGTGCAAAGGGACATAAGTCTAATGCGCATTAGAGGTGGAGTGATGGTTTGTTTATAGCGTGGGAGCGTTTGGCAAACCCACGGGCCAATTTACATGTTGGAGTGACTTGAACGAAGGATTGTTGGCCGACCAACAATCGGATGGCAAGTTTGCGATGTGTAAGGGCGTTTTGGCATGTGGCAATCGAGTTGGCCTGGGCAGCGACTCGCAGGTCGCAAATGAGGCGCGGGCTTATATGCACCCACTCTTGGGCAAGCACACAAAATACGCATAGGTTTCAGCTATCGGGTGAGGGTGCAGGTAAGGAAGGCGCCCGCGGTTCGGTGTGACATGGGTGACTCGGGTAGGTCACTCGCCCGTTGTGGAAGAATAAATGCGAAGGTGTCTCCGGTGACTCAGGTAAGTCGCCTGCCCGTCGTGCAAAAGGAAACGCGGGGTGACTCAAGTGAGGTCACTCGCGCGTCATGCAAAAGGAAACACGGGGTGAATCAGGTGAGGTCACTCGCTCGTAGTGCAGTGGTAAACGAGGTTCGGTTGAGGAGTGTGGTTGGCAGATCGTGTGAGGGCCTACCCGCCCAACTTGGGCAATGAACTCAGTTGGCACACGGAGGTGTTGCCTATTTGTAAAATTGGCTAAGTATGAAACTTGGTGTTTCCCAAGTATACTTGTAAAGCCTTGTAAACATTGTAAAGTTGAATAATATATTGTGTTCGGGCAGACTCATTGTTCAGGGAGTTTCCCCTCCCTTTTATACTGTGCAATTGTGTTCTTCATGTATAATTGTTGATGATAATGAATGTGTATGGGTGTTCATTAGTATAAAGGAAACATAATAATACTTGGTTGCAAAAAACAAACTAAGTAGACTAATGGTTAGGCATAGTCCATGAACATACGTATTGGTCAAAAGAAAGTGTTCGGTGGCACCACACCTAGCCAAGTACGGTTGAAAGACTACCGTAGGCCTGGGGACATGACACGCGGGGTTCCCATGTCACTCGCATCGTGGCTAAAACTACTGCCCAAGTCTGGGGAGCTTCAAGTTTCCATGTCACCACGCGACAGGGAACGACAGCCCAAGTTTGGGGAGCTTCGGGTTTCTATGTCATCGCGCGACAGGGAATGGCCACCCAAGTCTATTGAACATGAGGATTTCCATTCCATGGCATGACAGAAACAGAGACCTCAGGGTCTTCCATGTCCCGCCACGACAAAAACTACGACCTTGGTGTAGGGAACGTGGGTTTTCATGCCGCGGAACGATAGAGAACTGCCCGAGTCCGTGGAACCCGGGGCCTTTCTGTTTTGTGGCATGAGGGAAACTGCCTAATTCCGGGAACCTCTGGGGTCTCCATCTCCCGCCCAGGTGAAAACCGCAGCCCTGGCATGGGGAGCTTGGGTTTCCATGTCACAACGCGACTGATATCAACAAAGTTTATGGAACTCATGGTTTCCATGTTGCAGAACGATGAAGAACTTCCCAAGTCTTGTGAACTCAGGGTTTCCATTTTGCGGCAGGGTGGAAACCACTTGCCTGGTCTGTCTCTGGAACTTGGGGTTTCCATTCCTCGTTGCAACGAGAGGCATCCAAGTGCGGGGAAAGCGGGGCTTCCCTACCCCACCGTGACAGCAGCTTCCCAAGTGCATGCGAAATCTAGGGTTTCCATGTCCCATCGCGCCAAAAACCTCTACCACGTACGTGAGGGGGTGTCAAGTATCCAAGTCAGGAGTGCCTGAGAGAGTCGAGAGACCGAACCCATGGTATGGGCGCTCGGGTTCAGCTATATGCGACTCGGGTGAGCGTTCGGTTATATGCAAAGTCTTGGCACGGGCATTCGCTTATGCGTGACAGTGATGGGCTCACTCATAGCGGGCGCGCCGTGTTGGGCATGGCGCATGCCCTTGATACCTGCACAATGGGCGAGTCATTGATGGAAGGTGTTGTATAGGTAAATCCCCTCTACGGATAGAGGCGATCCCTACTAGCCCAACAGGGGTCTAGCAACAA